>JAPSGF010000038.1:5226326-5374866 GCA_035772895.1 Perdix hodgsoniae | reverse complement strand
GGGGGGGGGGGGGGGGGGGGGGGGAGGTGGAAGTGTTTGTTTGTTTTGTTGGGAAAACCACAGATGCTCTCTTCATGTGCTGAAGCTTCCCAGCCAGAGCTGGGATTCCTCTGTTTTCCTGTGGACTATCTTTTGCTTGCCAAATGCGTGATGAAGTGCGTTTTTTTGGATGCACGGCATCTCCTCCATTTTCAGCACTTTTACACTGTGTGACAAAGTTGGGGATGGTGTAGTGGAACATGAAGGCAGTTGTGGTGTTTGAGAATATACGCACGTATGTGTGGATAGCAGATGATGTGTGGTGTGTGAGGAGAATGGGATTTTCTATCTTTTTTATTTTTCTGTCTTTTTTATTTTCGGCTACCTACGGTGGCTACTTCACAGTAATCTACATTTTGCAGTCATGTGGTTTCCATTTGGCAGGGAATTGCTCTCCCCTTCCCCTCTCTCCTTACCCAAGCTCTCTGCCTACTCTTGGACTGGAATTCATAGCTGGGGAGAGCCAGGCTTCAATGAGATGCTTAATGAGACACAAAAGTTTAATGAGATGTTTTATAGCACAGGATGAAAAGCCTGTGTACAGTCAGCATGAAGGTTAGGGAACAGTGGGGAAGGAGCATCCCTCAATGAGGAGTCTTGGAAAATTTATCTGGCTCATTGACTTCCTTTTCTTTTGGTAGATCTCTGTGTGGACTTTCTGAATAGCTCTGACTGGGACAACAGAACTGTGCCTGCAAACGCCACCTCTCCAGTGGTTGAGTTTTGGGAGTACGTGATCACCTTTCTTCTGTTCAGGCTCCTCTCTCATCCAGGAAATACGCTGGTGTGGGAGGGATTCCATAGGACCAAGTAAGGTGCCACGTGTCAGAACCAGGGGCATGTCAGACTTAGGGAGCACAGTGCACAGAGCTGCCAAGGAGATCATCATGGGTTCCAGGAGAACTAAATGCACCCTGAAGGCTGCTTGCAATAGCATGCCTGCCTAGAGAGCTCATGTGCACACATGCACATGTTCTGGCACTGAGATGTCAGGGCAAAAAAGAAGTACCAAAAGTAATGAGGACTTTCTGTAAGCCGGGTGTTCTCTGTAAAAAGAGGCCAGGGTGGACTGATCTGTCCTCTACAGTGAAATAGAAACAGTAAAACTGCCATTTCACTTCTTCTGAACACATCTTGCCAAAGGAAGAGGTTTGTTTGGCTGCCCTGTTTTTGTGTGTGAGAAGGAGACATCTGAGGCAGATAGGCGAGGCACCAGACAGGCACTCAGGAAGGTTTGGCCATGGGTCTGGAGGCAATGAATCACCTATGAAAGAGGGGTCCTGCATCAGGCCAGCATCTTAGAGGAGCTTCTCTCTGCAGCCCAAAGAGTTTGAAATGGCTGCAAGAACCATGTTGTTTCTATAGCTGGGAGGAATTACGTTGTTCCTTGCAACAACCAAAGTGCAAAGAGAATATGAGGTATGCCCGTGAATGCAGAAAAAGTCTGCATGTTGCCAGACTCTCTTTTCTGCCCTGTTCTTTACATCTGCGGGTTGCTATGTCTCAGAAATAGTTGTCTGGGGTTTTTGCACAGGCTGTGATGCAAAGGGAGTCACAAGGGGGGTTGATTTGAAGGAAGGAATGCATAGGAATCCTAAGTATGGGTCTGGGCTGCTGAGCCTGCATGAGCTGCAGGGCTGAGTTCTTCTGTTGTCCATCTTGGTGATGGTGAGTATCCAGAGAATGAGGCTGAAGAAAGGAAACACAGAGACAATTTTAACTTATGTGCACGGTGTCCATAGTGTATGGGGAGGTGAGAGGAAAGAAGTGGCCATGGGTTGATGATGGCATTAGTAGCTTGCTTTGGATGGAGAAGCGTCTACCTAGCAGCTGTCAGGGTGATGGATCAGTGAGGGGTATGTGCTGTTTTTATTCTTTGTGGGTCTGGTCGGCACACTGCAGTGGGCTGGGAAAGTTGGATGACTTGGGCTAGCTGTGGGGCACAGTGGAGCAGCATCCACAGGAATAACATAGAAGCAAGCCCTTGGCAATGCTGGGCTAATTCACTCATCTGGGAGCCCAGACAGATCTGCTTAGTCTTTTCATGGGGTAAAATGTCAAAGGTGTATTTGGATTAATGGGATCTGGGGTGTTAATGCTTATCTTCCTGTCCCTGGATACCGGCAGGAAGAGAGTCCTGGGACTAACGGATGGTATTCACAAACTGGGCACTGTGCGCTGGGAGCTGGCTCTGTGTCTCCTGCTGGCGTGGATCATCTGCTACTTCTGCATCTGGAAAGGTGTCAAGTCCACAGGAAAAGTAGGAACAGAGATGGTCCTCCTCATCCATAATCCTCCTTGTACCCATCTTACATTTCTTTCCCAATCTCTTACTTTTTCATGAAGTAGAGACTGGAGACACACAGCACCAAAGTCAAACCTAAAACCTGGTGGGTTCATATTGATTTACATTAGTTATATTTGACCCGTAAAAGGAAGGATGAAAAATGGGGAGGGAAAAGCAGCGGAAGAGCTGGGAACTGATGGAAATCATAGGTCACCTTTGTCCTTGCAGACAACCCACAGTGGTTGATGGATACTCCA
Source organism: Perdix hodgsoniae (assembly GCA_035772895.1). Classification (NCBI taxonomy): domain Eukaryota; kingdom Metazoa; phylum Chordata; class Aves; order Galliformes; family Phasianidae; genus Perdix; species Perdix hodgsoniae. The sequence continues at coordinate 5,372,283 of JAPSGF010000038.1, read as the reverse complement.
CAAATGTTGGGAACCGCCCACTAATCAGCGTGTTGTCTCAGTGTGACTTATTTATGTTTTTAGCTAGATCCTCTTCAGTACTGAGCTATCTATCCCTGGCAATAATTAAACAGTTAAGCAAAATAGAGAAGCTTCTGCTTGCAACTGTGTCAGCAAACAGATCACTAATCTCTCCTGCTTCTTTATCCTGCAAAATAGTTGGAGTGGGAGAGATGTCTTTGTGCTTTGGGCTCCCTTTTGTACTCTTTCTGGCTCTATGGTCTTTGGCTCAGCAGGTCACTTTGTGCATTCTGCCTTTGAGGCTGGAGCCATTGCTCCAGTTCCCATAGATCAGGTGGACTGGATATCCTTCTGGAATGGATGAATGTGGTGTGCCTCGGGGTGGGTGTCAGGGACTCTGCAATAGCCTTGTCATAGTCAGGGCATCCTTCCTCTGTGGGGCTGTGATGAGATGGCTAGATTATCAACGTAAGGGCATTCAGCAGATGTCCCAGCAACAAAGAGAGGGGAGGCAATTTTTTGCAACAGCCTTCTTCCAAATAAGTATCCTTAATATTGGCAAATGTTCCATGTAGAATTGCAGACCTTTGTTTGTTTCAGTGTCAAATCCCACTTCCGATCTTAAAATTACATTTTAATGGGCCGCTGTTTTAACAGAACAATACAAGAGCTTGCTTTGCTCTCCAGAGCCTCTTCCTGGTGTTGACCTGTCTTTCACCACTTCTCAAGGAGGGAGAGCAAGATTCCACATCTGTGGGAGAGGGGCTTTTAAACTGTCAATCCCTGATGCTCCATGTAAGCTGTTTTGTTAACACAGTGCCACCTTCACAAGAGTTACCATTCTGATCTTGTGTGTCTGGGTCTACATGGAAGTGAGTTGTTGCAGGTTCCCATCAACTCTCAGCTCTCTTCCCACCAAGCCTTTCCTTTGCCCAGTGCTGCTCAGATGCAGGGAGTTTGCCTTGTGAGAGAAGGCTGAAGAAGTTCACTTGATCTGGGATCAAGTTGGGTTTGGCAATGTCAACCCAGAAAGTGAGAGTTCTGCAAATGCAGGCAGTAGCTGTCACAGAAAATTTTCCCATTGCAAGGTTTAGGATACAGGACCTACTTTTTTCTAGTCAAGTGTATGGACCAGGTGAGTAACACAGGGTGGGTTTTCTTGTCCCAGTCCACAAGCCAGACAGACCAGTAGTCTCCTCTGCAGGTAGTTACATTGAGATTTACAGGAACACTGTCACAAAACTCTGTTCCTTTCTTTTTCAACCCTGAATACACGTTAGGACAGGCAATAGGGAGGTCCCAGAAACTCTGGGTATGTGCATAATTTTGTTTACCCATTGCAGACTAAACAAATGCTGTGCTTGACTGAAGGGCTGGAACAATCAGATAACCATTCCAGACTCTCATGCTTCTGCCATTTAAGGAGTCTAAACTTAAAGTAAACTCGGGAAAATAATTTCAAATTATCCCATGAAGACCCATTCTCATTGAAAGCGTTTTTCTTTTATTCATTTTGCCCACTCCTGCACACTTTCAATCTTTCTTTACCTGATGCAATCAGTTGATCTGTGCAGATGTTCCCCAGAAGTGATTTCTGAAGGTACATTTTCATTCTTGTGCCAAAAATGCTCCTGTTCTCTTTCAGTCAGGGAGCAGCAGAAGTGCTGAGTACCATGACTGATTTGACCAATTATCACTAGGTTGCAACAACTTCAGTTTTGACCTCTCACTTTGAATTCATAAAGTAAACAAGCTTTAATTTTACTTGGATGAATTGTAGTAGTGAATAAATGTTAAGAAGTTGCAGATTGCTCATGGATATTTTGCAAACCACAGCAACTAAAAGTTATATTGGGCAATAGATCAGGGATGATTAATTCTACTGTGATGTTTACAATAGCATGCAGGGAGATGTAAAAAGAAAGCTTTACAGAAACAATGGTGTATGTTTTCTTGACAGACTTCTAGGCTTCAGGTGTCCCCAATTTTTACCCATGAGCACAGAGGCAATGGAGGAATGAGGGAGTCACACAAGCACCCCTGGAAATGCAGTGTCAAATTGGGCAGCAAAAGTTGCTGTTTAATTTGGAAACCCCTTGCTGGGAATGGGACAATTTTAATAACTCCTCATTAAAACTCAGTGACAGGAAGAGACGTAGGTTTCTTTTGCAGCTCTGGAAAGATGAAGAGAACAGCTTGAGAGCGGGGAAATGAAGATGACTGGAAAGAGAAAATAGCAAGAACAACCAGTGACAAAACCTTGTGTGAGGAATAGAGCATAGATTAACAAAACCACTGCTGAGATGTAGCCTTGATTAATCCCTTCCCCATCCCACTCCCACGTTAGCAGTAGTGGCCGTGGCCAGAGAGAAGGTCCAGGGACACCTACTGGGTGGGGGCTGCAGGTGGGACAAAGAAATGCCTGCACTCCCTGCCGACCCTCCCTGGTTTCCCTGCAGGTTGTGTACTTCACTGCCACCTTCCCATACGTCATGCTGGTCATCCTGCTGGTGCGGGGAGTCACACTGCCGGGTGCCGCTGAGGGGATTGTCTTCTATCTGAAGCCAGATGTCTCCAGGCTAGCAGACCCGCAGGTGAGTGGGGCAGATGAGGATCTGGCTTCCTGTTCTCGTGGGAGGCCTTCAGACTGGGAGAACCTCGTTACAGGGTGAGCAGGGCCTGGTCCCCACGTTGTGCAGATTCTCTGCTTGCATCTGCAGCACATGGGCATATTAGGTCACTGCTACTCATGGGCTCAGCACAATCAGAGGAGTGCATGAAATATTCAGCATGCAGCAGATGGTTTTGCTGGGTCTTAAATACAAATAATTAAGGAAAGGTGGGGGGAAGCAATCTACGACTTTCCATTTCTTCAGGCCTGCTTAGAGCTTTGTTTGCCTGGGACCAATCACATGCCATCAGTGCACATTCCAACATGCAGTCAGGTGTTTTCCCCCATCCAGGTGGGCAGCACTCAGGACCCCCATCCCAAAGACCCCAACACCTCTCCATCACAGCAGGTCACTTTCCTTCCCAGGAGGGCTCAGCAGCACATGCAGGCTGCATGATTTATTTCTCCGGGGTGTTACTGCAGCTCCCCAGCCCCAAGGAGGGTATTTAAATGACATTGCTGCTAATTATTCTGCTGCTAAATCTTTCTGTGGAGGCAGCCAAGCAATATGCTTAGCCCACAGCCTCAGCTTACCTCCTGCATCTTCCCAGATGGCCGCAGCCCCAACTGCTCCCAAACCAGCTGCCAAACACACTATCTTCCCCCAAATGGCTTTCAGATGCAATTATGTGTTGTCAATACAAAATCTGTGGTGTGCTAAACACAAGAGCCAGCCGAACATAAATGGCATTTTAATATCGACATAAATAACAGGGGGGCAATGGAAGCTGAGTGTGTTTTATTCGTGGTCAGAGCTTATTCACTGAAAGCCTCCCAATCTTTTAAAGCCTAAACAAAGCTGACGTGGTCTTTCCAGGCTGCAGCAAAGCAGTATAGCAAAAGTGAGGAATCCTGCTATTGATTTTAGAGAGTGCAAAGCTTGGGTGCAAGGCTGGGTATGTGTGTGTACACATGCCACACACTCCTGTGGATTTGAGCAGCAGTGCCCAGGCTGGGGTTGTCTGCAGGCTGCCAAACTGTAGCTGCCTGGCTGTTTGCTGCTGCTTAGAGAAAAAAGAGAATGAGGGGGAGTGTACAGACAGACAGAAAGAGGGCTGTGTTCCCTTCTGCATGTTACCCTGAATCTATGGCAAGGAGTGGGAGCAGTGCTGGATTTCACCCTGCAGCGCTTTGGGAGACCAAGTCCCCAAGACCCAAGGCCCTTGGGAACAGGAATGGAGCAGAGGGGAAGGAGCCCACTCAGCATTGGCCAATGCCCTTGTGTCACTCTGATGTGCAAACACAGACCCCACAGGAGACTTTTCCTAGATGTCTTTTCATCTGATAATTCAGTTTCCCAGAGACGTATTCCAGTTTCTGCATCCATTGTGTCCTCCTATTCCATACAGTTTGTTCAGCTCTGATGGAGGGGTGTTTGCCAGGCATGGCACAGCCACTTGTTTATTTTGTCACCAGGTCTGGAGACCACTGACATTCTCTGTTCCAGGTCTGGATGGATGCAGGCACACAGATTCTCTTCTCATATGCCATATGCCAGGGATGCCTGACAGCTCTGGGCAGCTACAACAAATACACCAACAACTGCTACAGGTAAGAGAAGCCTAGGTGCCTTGATCTTTCTGGAAATTTGCTTGGAGACAAATTGCACAGGGCTGTGCCTGATGAAGATAGACCTTTGGGCAATGCTATTTTGAATGGGGACATGCTCATAGTTTAGGATGGACTCAGCATAGGGATTGAGATTGCTAGGGCAATGCAGGATCTCCAGAGAAGTGCTTTAGCAGCCTTCTCTTGCATGAGTCAGCTTGGGAATTGGAGGGACTGGAGAAAGAGGAATGGATATGGAGTATGCCCAGCCAGCGTGGTGATACCACAGGCTATTTTGATGGGGCGAGTGAGCAGGGGCTGCACATCTCTCTGCTGTCACTTGCTAGGTAGGGGAAATGGTACAAAGATGATGATGGCTGGGCCCCCTGTCTCTAATTCTTTACTGACTGCAGGGTAATGTATTGCCAGTGGCATTTTGATCCTATCAAGGAGATTAATCAAGTCTATCTGGCCTCTTCCTTGCCCTTGAATTACAGCTCTATTTTCTCCATGGCCTGACATGAAGCTCAGTAAAGCCATCAAGACCGTTTCTGGCACATTCCTCAAAGTCCTGTGGAGATGGGGCTCTGTTATTACTTCCAGTATTGCTCCACCACAGATGGGAAAATTCTACAGTGCTCTGGAGACATCAGTCATCTCTTCTGCCCTTCCCGAAGAGGTGCTGCTGTGGCTGCTGGCGAGGCAATTAATACTTTTCCCATGGCACTCCACAATGTTTCTGTCACCCATGGAGCAGTGTGTTGACACTTTCCTTTAGTATCTTATGTGCCTTGCGCTGTTGGCATGGCCCTAGATAGCTCTCCAGCCCAAATACACTGCATACCTGCACTTTTCCATAGCTATTGATGGTTACTTTGGAGGGAGCTGAAGAGCAGTATTGACACTCCTCAGTGCTAGGGGAAGCTGAGTACGGAAGTGACCCTAAGTGGGCCCACTGTGCAAAGGGAAACAGTGTGCTCTCTCATCTCCTCCTGCAGGGACTGCATTATGCTCTGCTTCCTGAACAGTGCCACCAGCTTTGTTGCTGGCTTTGCCATTTTCTCTGTGCTGGGTTTCATGGCTCGAGAGCAGGGTGTACCCATTGCGGAAGTGGCTGAATCAGGTAGGTTTTTCCAGCAGACTTTGAGCCTGAGGAGGCTGGGGAGGGGGGCTTTTCTGAAGTGAAGCCCAAGATGTTATCTATCTATCCTCTCTCACTATGCTGTCTGCAGTGAGGTCTGCAGGACCAGTGTTTTCAGATGTGGTCATGCTGCCGTTTGTTGGCAGGTCCTGGCCTGGCTTTCATAGCATACCCAACAGCAGTAACAATGATGCCCGTGTCTCAGCTTTGGTCCTGCCTCTTCTTCCTCATGCTGATCTTCTTGGGACTGGACAGCCAGGTACAGCAAACTAACCCTCCTACTCCAACTCCCAAATGTCTGTTGCCACTCTGTGTGCATGTTCTCATGCCTGTGGGAAAGGATTAGGTGGTTATATGCTTTGTTGGTACCTCAAATACATTCTCCACGCTGTCCACAGCTCTTTCACACCAAGGGTACTCACAGCCAGGGCTGAAGAGAGGCCCTGTGGTAGCATCTCTGTTTGGCATCTTTATCCTCACATGTATGCGAGGGTGTCCTAACACATCTCCATCTGCAAGGGGGAATGGTCTCGCATCCAGCTCTTACCCTCCAGTACTCTAGGAGGAAGACCAAGCAGAGCAGTGTGAAACCCTGGTAGGCTGGCTCAAGGGGAGAGGGGGTGTCCTGGCCTGGCTGCCAAGCAGGGCATTTTGTTCAGGCTCTACTTCATAGCACCTAAACCTTTGAACCTCCACTTCTCTTTATTCCCTGAATCAAAGTCCCCTCTTTCCTCACCTTGTTGATTGTTCTCCTTCATGCTGGCCTAGCTGTCTTAGGAGAAGTCTCCAAGTCTTGAGGAAAAAAGGGCAGTGAGCATGTTCCTGGGGAAGGGGAGACATTTGGCTCTGTAACCTATATTCTTCTGCAGTTTGTCTGTGTGGAAAGCATGGTGACAGCTCTTATTGACATGTTCCCGGGAGTGTTTCGAAAGAAGGGACGCCGGGAGCTGCTGATCCTGGCCATTGCAGTGATATGCTACCTGCTGGGCTTACTGCTGATCACTGAGGTAAGAGAGGTGGAGCTGGGCTACAACCAGACGCCAGAAACCCTGCATGTCTGCTCTGGAGGAGCACTTAGAGGCAGCAGGCTTGTCTTTGATGCTTTTGTTTATCCTTCATTTTCAGTGCATTAGCAGGTGTCTCTCAGCCAGTGTTGCTGATGGTGTGATGCTCCTGCACCTGTTAAGAAGCCACAGAGACAGCCCTGCAGCTGGATAAGGCTGCCTTATGCAAATACCACCTTGCTCAAGCAAGCTGAGCTGCACATTCAGAAGCTGTTCTAAGGGCAGTGATCATTTACTGTCTGTTTTGCATGAGAAGCAGGGAGGCAGGAGGGCAGGATGGGGTAATGAGTGCAGCACCATCTTGACTGAGCCAAGGGAGAGCCTGTTGTCTCTGGACCAGAAGCAGCAGAGTTGTGTTGATGCAATGCCATGCATGTGATCAAGAGAGTTTCGACTGTGAGAAATTGAACTCAGGGATTCCATGGATTTGGTATGCCCCTCGTGAGGATGGCACCTACACCCATTGTTTCAGTACACCACCTTATATATGTTGCGATGAAGGGATTCCACTACTCTGTCAGTGGCTAGAGTCCTTCAGCACCCTTGGAAAGCATCTGCTTGACTTCCGCTGGCATGACTTTCTCTTTGGAAAATGAGGCAACTGAACTGTAGAGCTGATGGCAAGTAGACAGGGCTCAACCCAAAGGTAGCAGAAAGTGATGTGCCTGCCATCATGGGGTATGGACCTTGAGAAATATGTAAACATGGATGAAGGCAAAAAAAGGTACCATCTGAGTGTCATGGCAATCGGGATCCCAATTTCTTAGATGCAGAGATTTTCACTGCCATAGTGTTTTGAAATAATGCTGGAAACTTGCTAGGTGATTAACAAACAAACCCAAACCAATAACAAAGTGCTCCTGTGGACATAGAAACCTGCCACGACTCCCTTTTCTCTACCTCTGTTACAGGGTGGGATGTACATCTTCCAGCTCTTTGATTACTATGCTGCTAGTGGCACGTGCCTGCTATTCCTGGCCATTTTTGAAGTCATCTGTGTAGGATGGGTTTACGGTAAGTAGAGGACAAAAGCCTGTGCTGCTGCTTCTCAAGGCTAGGGCTGGGGGTGGAAAAGTGGAGGTGGATGGAAAAGATTCACCACTCCCTTAGGAAGCAAAGAAATGCTGTAATTACCGTCTTTTTTGTCTGGTTTCCAGTGTGTTTCCTCACATTTTTTTACTGCTCTATATTTAGAGTGGAAATGACTTCTCCATCTCTGAAGCTCCTTATCTTGTGTTACCTTGCTGTTCTTTCTATTCCTCCTATGGGTTAGAAAACCAGCCACAGAGGAGTGACTGCTGTTTATCAGACTCTGTTTCAGTCTGTACCCTGTGCCTCTGGTTTAATCCTGCCAGTTTGTTTCACACAAAGTGCTGGAATACAGACTTGCTGCATGCCACTTCTCTAATGATGCATGCGTTATATTTTTCACGGGCTGTGATGGCAGTCCCAAAAGAAATGAGTGGAACTGCCTTGGCACTCAGTGAGGACTTGTAACCAAACCACACAGGAGCAGAATTAGGCTGAGCCCAGTGAACTACCAGAAGGAAACCAGCTACTTGTTGGTGTGCAGTAAGCAGAAAATCCTGTGGTATCCCAGGAAGGCCTCTGCCCTTCTGAGCAGTGTGTGAGCCCAACAGGCTGCAGTCCACCTCACAGAAGTACACACTGAGGCTGGTGGTTTCCAGGAGAAGGGGTTAGTTTTGTGTGTTATGGAGCAGAGGCTTCCTGTCATTGGCATAATAGAATCATAGAATTATTAAGGTTGGAAAAGGCCTCCAAGGTCATCTAGTCCAACCATCAGCCCATCACCACCATGCTCACTAACCCATGTCCCTCAGTGCCACATCCACATGTTTCTTGATATGGCAGTCCAGCATCTTCAAGGATAGCATAAAGTCATATAGATGAGACCAAACTGACAGCGTCCCCCAAAACAGCACCTGCTGGCTCCTTGTTGCACCAGGTAGTGTGTCCTGATTGACCTAAGGAAAACACTGCTGGCATGAGCATCATTCATATCTTTTTTTTTTTTTTTTTATGGCTAGCATTGGATATTTAGGGGGGAGTATAGGGGGAGTATAGTAAGTTAGCAATTATATTTTCTGGGAATATTCTTCCAACTTCTAAAAACTTGTACCTCAAGGATTTCCAGAGCCAAAAGTAAAATCTTCCTATTTATCTTCTGTATTTTTCTCTTGGCTCACATAAGCATTTATCATCCAAAAAACCCTACAGCAAGTAGTTCCACAGCTTGGTCTGTTGTGGTATGAGGAATCGCAATCTTTTGCTTGTTCTGAACCTGCCACCTGCCAGTTCCTTTTTCTGCCCCACAGATTTTATTTCAGAAGAGATAGGAGAACAGTCAGTCCACATTTGCTTTCTTTGGTATGTGTGGTTTTACAGAGTTTGCCATGGCTGTAGTGCAATTGTTGATAAAGGTGTTCTCATGTCATGTTTTCCAAACACTCAAACAAATTGAACCAATTGGACTAGATGATCTTCTAGGTCTTTTCCAACCTTGATAATTCTGTGATTCTGTGATTCTGTGGTCTGGAAGGACTTCTCTCTCACTGAAATGGGAGCAGGTCCTGCTGCTTGTGTTTAATCTTTCAGGGATGCAAGAAATGTGTGTCTGTAGGAGAGATTTATTCTAGAGAGATATCCTGGGAGGGAAACTCAACTGAAAGCTTGCAGTGCCGGACCTTGGCCAGATTTGAATTTAATCAACTTCTGATTCTGATTCTGAATCAACATCCTCTTCTAAGGAGAAGGAGATTTCCATCCATGCGTAACAGGGCTTTGCTATCACCACCCTGAGCTACATTAAATTTACATTACAGTTTGTCCATTCTTCCCTCCTTCTGCCCTGCTCCTCGTGGTGAGTAGCCATTCCATGGGTCTGATTCTGGGCTGAAATGCAGACAGTAGGCTGAGACAGGCCACCTTCGTGAAAATGATGTGCCTAGTGCCAACTACTGCTTTTTTCCCAGCCTCGGAATTGGCAGAACCAAGCCACTTGCTTACACTGTGAAGAATTACAGCGTTTTTGCTAACACAAATACACTGAGTTTCCCCTCTCCCAGCACATACGCCAGCCGCCCACCACTTGGCAGCCTCCCTCTGCTGACAGGCAGATGCTCTTGCTCAGATCTAAGGCTTTCCTCACGTACTGCTCTCTGCCTGCACAAGGACCTCACAGCATCCCACCTGCCACTCCTGTTTGCTGCAGGGAGGGACAGAGGTGATTTGGTTTCTTTCCCCACCTGTGTCCCTTCCTTTTTTGGCAGCACAGCCCTCATATAAGTGAGTACTCTTCTTGTGTACTGGGGTTGCAGCTTGATGCCACAGAAACATGGTATGGGAATGATGTTTTCGTTTTTCAGGCAGTCACAGCATGCATATTAGGATAAGCTGTTGCAGGAGCAAGCATGTGCCTCCATCACTGCATGAGAGCTGGGGTTGAAACCATTAGAACTGTTTACAAAGCTAAAGCAAACTGATGCCAGCAGGCACCTGTGGGTGGCTGCAGGGTGAATCTGTGTGGAGCTGGTATAAATCTTCCTCTCTTGCTCACATGCAGTGTGTCTACCAGCAGCAGCAGTGGGCTCCTCCTGGCTGGATCCTGCCCATCAGGCTGCGCTAGCTGAGTTTGCTTTATCCTCTTGGATGCCCCTGCTACAGGCAACCTCACATTGTTATTTATGGATCACAAAGGCTCTTTAAAAGCACCTGGTACCCAAATGGCACACGGTTCCTGCAGTACCCCAGCAAATGTCCTGCCAGTATTTTCACGGGTTTGGCACAGGTGTGGGCACTGCAGATTTGGGGCAGCAGGAGAGCAGACACAAGCTCAGAGCTGTAGCGTGGCACCAAGGTCATTATGTACTGACTTCTTGTGGATGAAATTCAGTACAGACAAATGCAAATAAATGCAGCTTGGGAGAAAAGATTTAAAAGAGAGGGTTTTGTCATAGGCTCTACACTAACAGTTCAAACAGGATGTACTGTGTTGTGATTTAAGCCAGCAGACAACCCAGCACCATGCTGCTGTTTGATCGCCCTCTCTCCTCACTCAGGGGATGTGGGACAGAAAGGGAAAAAGATAGAACTTGTAGGTTAAGATAAAGGCAGTTTAATCAGACAGTAAAAAAAAGAGAAGATAAATAATAATAATAATTATATACTAAACAAGTGATGCACAGTGCAATTCTCTCCACCCACTGACTGATGTGCAACCCATTCCCTGAGCAGCAACTGTCCTCCCAGCCAACTCTTCTCCATTTTGTTGTTCAGCATGACACCACATGGTACAGGGTATCCCTTTGGCCAGTTTGAGTCAGCTGTCCTGGTTCTGCACCCTCCCATCTCCTTCTCCCCACTCTGTTCCCTCACTGGCAGGGCAGCACCAGAAGTGCACATGTCCTTGGCTCTGTGCAGCACTTCACAGTGACAACTAGAACATCAGCTGTTATCATTATTCTCATCCAGAATCCAAGACACAGCACTATACCAACCATTAGGAAGAAAGTTAACTCTATCTCAGCTGAAACCAGGACATACTGAGAAATATTTCCTGGACTGTATACTTCATCTGTGAAACACACTGTTTCTGGGTGTGGAAGAAAAGAAAAATCTTTGTTCCTTTCAGTTTGGGTATTACTTGCAGTTGTTATAAGCGACTTCTAATATTCTAGGAAGGAAGGAGGACTGCACAAATCCTCTAGCTTCTAAGTTGTACAAAAAGCCAACGCTGAGTGATTGAACTGATGATTTTTTAGCTTGATTACTGTTCCATATCCTGTGAAAAGCAGAACATTAATGCTCCCATTAATGTACTTTCTGAGGCTGTTCATGCCAGCGTCCATCATGTTTCACCACAACACCCTACTGTTTGACACAGTGATCCTGGAAACACAGGACCTGATGGGAGTACTATAGAGAATAGGGATGGGAATAGGTGGACCCATACTATAACCAACTGTAAGGTTTGTGTTTCCTTAATGGAGAATAGACATGCTCTGTTTCTTTCTTTTGGCCTGGCTTCTTTGTGTTTCTTTAATCACTACGTCTCTCACTAGATCTTAGATCCAAAATTTGCAATGAAAGTGACTTCAGCCGTCAGTGTGAATTAATTTATCCATCGTATATCTGACATCATGGTGTGTTTCTGTGGAAACACTGTACGGTGTAAGAGACTGCGCTATGCTGCAGCCACATCATTTATCTCACTCTCTTTTTTTTTTCTACCCTGTGGAAGATTTGGGCTTTGTGGCAGAACATATTTTTATATTATCTCCCCTTCATCCCCAATATATTTTCAGAAACATTATCTGAAGCCTCATGGGATTTGTAGCTTGGAAGTTTTAGGGTTCTGTTTTCTGATGTAGGCTGGGCTCCTACACAAGGCTGCATGTCCCTTGATATGTGCAGCTTGTTTTTGCTGGAAGCTACTTGTTAACTTGCCAACTCAAGATGGGAACCATGAGGTATTCAAAGAACGTGCTCCTCCTCATCCCTCTTTCCTAAATGCTTCAAAAGCTGGTTTTAAGGGAGCTTTCCTGCAAACATTAGTCATGGGATACAGAAAATAACACAGAGAATTACAGAATAGAAAAACATACTTAATATGCTTTTGTAGAATTCAAACAAAGGAAAAAGATCTTGGGACTTGGTTCTAAGACAGAAAAACATAACACAACAAAGCACATTAAATTCTAAGCACATGGTAGTGTGGCAAGTCCTCTGGGATAAATTTTTGCCCAGCCTCCTAGTATCAAGATGCGAGGAAGCAAGGTCTCAGCTCATTTGGAGATAGGGGCAATGAGCTCACAATGGGATGAACAACTCTAAAAGCAGAAGCCATTCTTTATCAGCTAAGCACTATGGTAAAACTTCAATAAGACAAATACAGTAACCATTTCTATGGGCAAGTTATCTCCAGCTTTTTGTTTAATATTGTTGCCCTATTTTACCTGAGAAAGTCTGATTTAGTACCTGTAGTAGTTAGGAAGACCTTACTGCATTGTTACGAGTGCATTCTTATGAGGATCTATGATCTATGAGGATCTTATTCTTTGAAGACATCCTAGAGCTAGAAGGTCTGCTTATTTCCACTTGCATTATGTTGTCTCCTCTGTATATCACTGCATGCATTTCAAGTTTATGCTTCGGTTTGAGAAGAGTCAGTGGATAGGGTCTGATCCATGGAATGATTTTTAGGTGCTCTTTAAAGGTATATCTCACTCTGTTGCATCATGGGGTTCAGGTGGGTGCAGGCTACTACTGGCTACATAAGAGAAGCTGACTTACTTTTAAACCCTGACATTTGCTTGAACCCTCTGAATATTTCTTGAACATGGGGTCAGACCTTTCCATGGTGTTGTGATGTGTGTACAGAAGTTAGACTTCAATTTAATGGGCCAGTCATGCAACTTAGGTGAACAGTGAGAGAACTGAACAGTGAGCGTTCTCTGACTTACAGCTGCTGCTGTCGGAGGGACAGGTTATTTATTTTATGTCAAGCTTTCTGAAAAGTTATGGCTGAAATTAAGAGCCCCCATCTGTATTTAGCCACAGGTGAGCATTCTGGATACCAGGAAAGTCTGTCACATGCTCTTATCAGGGTAGCCGTGTTTTTTTGCTAGGAGGAAACACTGAGGATAAAGAAATATGGGATCTGATGTGAGTTGCGATTGAAGGAAACAGCAATGATCTTACCTCCTCACTTCTGACTTTGTCTCTGTGCCGGCTGGTGACCAAGGTGCCAATCGTTTCTACGACAACATTGAGGACATGATTGGTTATCGGCCATGGCCTTTGATCAAGATATGCTGGCTGGTGTTCACCCCAGGTCTGTGCTTGGTAAGTACGTGCAGTTATGACAACGTAACATATTATTCTGGGTCCCCACATTCTTTGTAGGAAAGGCTGATTTGTCTTCAAGGTGCTACTGTCATTTTATCAAGCTCCTTGTGGAGAAGTACAAATTTGTCCATAGCTGAGGTGTCAACTTTTTTCCTTTGTAAAGCATAATCTTTTGCCTGGAAAATTAATTAAGCCTGAAAAGCCACTTGTTTACTGACAAGGCAAAGGAAAATGTATCCTAAAAGTCTGAAGAGCTTTGGTCAAATTACTTTTGAATAGAAGACTAGTGAGTGTTACACTGATCTGAAAAACTTGCTTCAGCCCATATTCCTGCAACTTCCCATGGCTCAGAAATATCTTTCTATGGCCATTTGCTTTCTGTGCTATTGAATCTCTTTGAAAACTTTTCAGACAACTGCATTAAAGACAGAACAAACAAACAAACAAAATAACAACAAAAAATCTTCAAAGATAAGTTCCTGCCTCCTTCAAGTTCATGTCCAGTCTTACTTCACTGACATTTACAAGTTTTCTGTGCCAAATTCTGATTCCACATCTGATCTTGTGGATTGTTTCCTTTGTTATCAGTGGGAACACAGACAGGATATATAGCTACAGTTTACATAAGAATTCTGTTACTCTGTCCTTGGAGTCCACTAGGAATTAAATATTGAGGGAATTTTCAAACTAAATTTGATTCAGCCCAAATTATTTGAGTGTTCTGTGGCTAGAGACCCCCAAGATGGATGAATCTGTGCCTGGTACTTCTGAAATACTTCTGAAAAGGACAGCAGCAGTTTCTGACCTCAGTATGACTAAATTTCAGTCTCTGTGTTCCCAGACCCTCAAATCTGCTGCCAATTTTGCTTACATTGAACCCACAGGGAGCCTGCAGAGAAGCCTGGACCTGGCTGAGAAAACTGTGCACACAGTCAGCATACATCAAGCTCTGGCTTGATGCAGTGAGCAATGGCCATGCTAGCTCATGCACAACAGCATTCTCATTGCCACCTAGCTGGCACATACAGGGCTGGACTGCCTGACTCCCTCTGCTCCCTATGCCCTGGCTATGTTTGTGTTCTGTGTTCCCCAGGCTGTCTTCTTGTTCTCCCTAATCAAGTACACACCCTTGAAATACAACAATTCTTACGTGTATCCTCCCTGGGGCTACGTGCTGGGCTGGCTGATGGCACTCTCCTCCATGGTCTGCATTCCTCTCTACATCATCTTCATCCTCCTGAGGACCAAGGGATCTCTGAAACAGGTACTGAGATCGTGGTCACTGGGTGAACTGCTGCTGCTTCTCTATGACAGCTCATGGGAAGGGCCTTGGGGAGGATACACATTGCACATTTTTCTTCTGAGAAGGCAAGGAGAAGTGTGAGTGCCTTTTCCCCAGAATGCCCTACAGCTATTGTTGACAACATGTAGGGCTTGGAGGGTCTCAGCACAGCTTTCAGTTTGATCATCAGTTCTCCAGGGTTTTCCATGAGACATGGTGCTACCGTTCATGATGCAAAGCATAGACAGATATGGGCAGAACACCTCTAATGCTGGCTCCACCGGATGACAGAGGGCCTCCCAGTCTGTGCTAACTGAGGCCACATGCTGCCTGTTTTAACATGTTGATGATATTAGTAAAAATGGATAACACCATCTTTTACTTCTCTTCCTTTACTGACTCATGCCAGTGCAAATCAGGTACAGAACCAAGATCTGTTTTACCTTTTTTTTGCACGTCTTTTGCCTCTGCTCCCCTTTTAGTCCTGAGTGATGATTGTGTTATTTTCTTTGAAGAAACTGCACTTGACTATTAAAAAGGAGATGCTCACAGACCTACAAAGGTCTACCATGACGGAGCCTGTGTTTGCCTAACTGTAGGCCTGGGACAACTGTCCAAGAAGTTGTTGCAGAGCTGGCTAATGTCTGTCTCAGGCTCAGAAGAATTTCAAGTGAAATAGCCAGATGGGGAAAGTGGTGATGAAAGTTCAGTGAAAAAGTGAGAGGGGCATAAGCCATGGGGAGGTGAAGGAGGAATACAGTCCTATCTTCCTTTTTGCTGCCTTTGACTATGATGCTGATTGCTATTGGTGGCCATGAAGAGGTGATGAGGTCTGGAGGGAGCTGGCTGCTATACCTCTTGATAAAACGGCTTAGTGGAAGATAAATTGTAATTTCTCTTTGCCACTGAACACAGATTTAATGAAAGGCACCTCAACCTTTCAACCTTTTAACTTCCCTAGCTATTTCAATTTGGAAATGTATCCCTCCCAGTGCAAGACACTGTAAGTCAATCTTGTGGCAAATTGTCGTGATATAGTTTGCTCCAAGTTCAGATCTGGAATCCTAACTCTCCTAGCCCTATCTTGTGCTTCAGACCACTTAGCAGCCCTGCACCTTTCCTATCCCACAGCCAGTTTGAAGATGGTCTTGATAGCTGACACTGCATCTGACTCCTGACAGCTCAGAGGCTTCACATGCCTTTATGAGGACTCAGGGCTGTCTGTGAAGTGATTGCCTAAATGTCCTGCTTGCTGAACAGGCAAGCTGCCTCACTTGTTGCAAAGCTCTTTGAGTCCTCGGACTAGAATGCTCCTGTAAGTGGTGCTAATGCTTATTTTACAGCACATCCAAGAAATTGCTTCAGCCAGTTTCAGACTGTAGCATTTTCTATTTGCCCTGGTTTAGGTTATATTATCTGTAATTTTCAAGGACCTCTCAGTTATATTATTATGAAGAAATTTCCAAATGGGTGCTTGTGGCATGCAGGAAGGAGCCAGCCTGGAAGCTGGGCAGGAAGCCCAGCCAAGCCTGGGCTGATTCAGGGGAGAATCAAAGCCAACCTCATGAAATCTCCTGGAATATTTGCTTCTGTTTTGTAAACAAGTTTTCTCAAAATATACCTGTTCCATTTTTCCAGTCACGCCCCTTAAATGTAATGAATTAGTTTCCTGACACAGCTGCTTCCAGGTACAGTGCTTTTTAACTGAATATTGCAAGCCGTTCACTGAAAGTGAGCTTTTAATTGGCAATTATGATCAGTTGCTGCAACAAACCGATTCCTCCTGCTCCACTTGACTGATCAAGAAACACAAATGTTGTTGCTTAATGTGTCTGATTAAGACAGCTCAAGTCCCAAGCACTGAAAACCTGCAGTGAGTTGCTCACGGAGAAGCTTCAGGCCAAGGCTGGTTTCACAAATCATGGGGCAAATGCTCTTGAATAAATGAGTGAAATTCTGCATCCTGGCAGGCATTTCACAGCGAGCAGAAGCACTGAAATTAATCAAACGAGTCATGGATGAGTTGTCTGCTCTGCTGTGGTATGCTGTGTAAGGGAGGAGCGTGCTGTGGCCCGAACAGCTCATGAAAGAACAACAGCTGTGACTGAACTGGGACATGGCACAGCAGAGGGGAGCTGTGGGCAGGAGTCCCCTGGTCCTGTGTCACTCTGGTGAGGGGCTGAGAACGTCACTAAGGGAGGTGTCATCTGCCTTCCGCCAGGACAGAAGGTGCCCAGCACTTCCTGACAGTCCGGACATATAGAAGGCTGCACAGCCCCCATCAGACTTTTCGAGAAGCACAGCTACTTGGCATAAGGAAAAGAGTAATTGGACTTTACCCTGTTTTTTCTATGGCCACAGAAAGTGTCTATGGGGTGAATCTCTGGCATCTTTCCACTCAGAAATATATCTGTGGGAAGCCACGTATGTCAGGTTGCCAGTCCACAGCATAAATTTGAGACTAGGGATGCAGTAACTGTCTCTGTGAGCAGCTGAAGTGAGCCTGCCTTGCTTCGCCCCCTTCCACAGCCATCCAGCAAGAGGGGAGCGTGAAGCAGTGAGCATCAGCTCTACAGATGCCTTTGCCCCCAGCGATGGTTGTAGATCACTATTGGGTGCTGGTTTGTTTATCAGCTTAATTAACAAAGACTTCCTCTCCACAGCGGGTCGCGCAGCTGATTTCTCCAGCAGAGGATCTGCCACAGCCCAGGAAGTACGTGGTGGCTCTGTCTGAACAGAAGTTCAAGGAGCAATCCCCTTCTGTCCAGGAGATGCTCAGCATCACGGAGAGGGAAACTCACTTCTAAGGCACTGAAGATATCGCTTTCATACTCCGAGTTGATTTGCTCTCTCCTTCCTGAAGTGGTTTCTTTTCCTGGACTCTTCCCTTCTCTCCTTCACATGGGACACCCCTGAATCCAGCCAGCTGTCAGAGGGGTCCTCAGAACTGACACTGATGAAGAGGGAAAGAAATGCAAAAAATGAAGTGTAATAACAAAAAAAGAGCCCCACACAGACTCACATAAAAAAAACATCGGTTGTGTTGGAAGGAGGAAAGGAAACCACAGAAGTGAGAGAGAGCAGAGAATAAAGGTGTGCAGTAGAAAAGTTAGGGATACAAAAACACAAATGGTGGGGTGTTAGCACAAGAAATAAGCAAGTTGGGTCAGAAGCATATAAGAAGCATGAGGATGACAAAGGGAAGTGTATTGCTACGTCACCTATATCCACGGGAGAGGGTGCCAGTAAGGTATCACAGGCTGCAGTGTTAGTGGTGATGTCTTCAGAAAAGGACAAGTGACAGGGCGCTGGGTGCAAACATAGTTACTGATGCTGGATCTCACAGCAGGCTCTGGGGGAAAAGGGGGTGAGGGCTAAGTATCCCAGAAGTGTGCTCCCAGTCCGACACACACTGATGTGAACCAGTGAACACATACCCAAGAGTGAAACAGCTGAATCTTTGGTGATTCTCTCAGACAAATCATGGAGTGAAGGCGAAAACCCAGAGCAGGTTGGTTAAAAATGAGCTTTAGCACAGCAAAGAGAAATGGAACCCTGGGGACTGCACGCCCACAAATTTAACTGCACTGCTGGGGCATTTTATGGAGGAATTAATGAAGGAGTTGATGGGCCTGTTTCTGTGTGCAGAGTAGCTTTGGGGCAAGAGTGGGAGAAGGATTGTTCTGCCTCTGCTCTGCCGCCAGTAACTACTCAGGGGACATGGCAGGCACAATCAGGCACAATAATCATAAGCTCAGAAGAGATAAAGGGATAATTAATAGCTAAGATGACTTCATTGGCAGCAGACTGTGTCAAATTAAACATTCCCTGTTGCCAGGGTGGTGGTGATTGCGATGGCTGGGAGGGATGTCATGGGGATGTGACGTTTGGAGCCACACAGCTCTGTCTCACAGAGGCTGTTATGTCACGTGTGGCCTGAACACTCAGTGACAAAGCCTACCTGAATGCCTATTGAGATTTCACAAAAGCCAGCAGCAATATCTCCCCAGACCATTTACCACGGTCCAGGGAACACACACTAGCTTTGGGTCTGCCTTGCAATAGTGCCATATCGCAGCACGCAGGAGACTTACCATTAAAGAGAATCGCAGGTGCCACAGGCTCCTTCCCCTTGTTCCTCCTTCCAAGTAATTGCTCTTCCCCGTGCTGTGTGAAGATAAACTGCCAGCGCTGAAAGAAAGTGGGGAGATCAGGTCTCATCTGTGCAGTGCAGTACCTTTTCCAATTGCTATGGGAACCTTATCTTTTGCAGTCTTACGTGAGTTTAACTGGTGAATTAGCATAGGGGAATTTTCTCCCCGTTTAATTTCCTTTCCTTTAACTTCTAAAAATTGTTGGTGAAATGAACGTTGAAAGTCAAACATCAGAATTTGTACCTCTCTGGGATATTTTCATTTAATCTGAGATGATTTGCTGTAGAAGGTAGAGAGAGTTGGCAAGACTTGTTATTCTTCACTATGAAGGAATGCAGCACAACAGAAGGAATCACTTATTTTATTTTATTTATTAAGGAGCTAAATGTTGTGTTGCTGCAATGGTCTTGGGAAGAGCTTAAAATCCAGACTCTTGCAGCCCTGCCACACAGTAAACATTTTGGTATTTTTCCCCTCCTGATAGCAGTACTGCTTTCAATTTGTTGGGGTGAGCCGCCCTCTACAGCAGGTCCTTATCCATGGCTGGAACCACAGCTCCTGGTGGCCAGCATTGCAAGGCCAAGGCATGTGGCAATGCAATGATGGCTTAGCCTGGTCATCTGGTGAAGCCACCAGCCCCAGGTGTCCATGAGTGATTGCTCTCCATCAGCCCCAAAGGAGGCCTGTGCACAGGCAGACTGGTTTTGGTGGCAACCGCCATCAGAATGGCGGCATTGGTTTTGAGGAGGAAATTTGCTTTCTCCAATCAACACAAGTTCAGTAGCAGGACTGCGTCATGGCATCCAGATTCAGTTAACAAGGGTTTCTTGTGTGAGCCTTGGTAGGATGTTCAACCCCTTGGCTCCTGTTGCCATGTCTCTAAGGTGTAAGACAGTGTCTTGCTGCCAGAGAAACGATGGAGATGTGGCCACTCCTTTTCCTAAGGTAGTCTGAAAGCACTGCAGTAATCCTAGATAGAAACAAATCACCTTGCAGTTTTGAACACAGGTGTGGAGCTGTGTAACTGCAAATAAACACAATATTAACTGGTTTATCTGTTGCTTATGTATAATCTGATAGCAGTGTCCCAGACCTGTCACAAAGCAGCATATTTTAACAGTTGGAGGAGGAATTGCTGTCATCACTGAAAGAAATTACAGAATTTCCAGGGTCAGGAAGTTCATCCAGGCATCTGTATGGGACTGAGAGAATTGCAGGAAGTTTTAGGGAAAAATCCTTGTGATCTTGCAAGCACACTCAGCTGGGGTAGAAAGGGAAAATACCACTGACAATTATTTGCTGCTATAACCCCCCGTGCATGCAGACATAGTTAGAGATCAACTAATGAATGGTTTGTTGAACTCACACAAACATCTCAGGCATTGCTGCACACATATTAAGCATCCAAGAGGTCTTTATCAGCCTCTAGAAGATGCCCACACCGTGGTCAGAGTTGGGTGTCTGAAGAAAAGCCACCATGGTGCATAAGTACCATCAGAAGGGGTGGTATGGAAAGGAGGATTTTCATTTTCATGTAGTGGTTGAGAAGATGTCAAAACATAATGCATTTGAAGCTGAAATCCAAGGGAAGTTATTAAATGGTCATTCTTTGCTGCTCCTCCCAGTCAGAGGAAAAATACTGTATATAGAAGTGAAGAAAGACATCTGTAAAGCACCTAATTGCCAGGTTTTTTTACATTTATTGGGGGTGGTTGTTTTATTTTTCATTAAAAATTCATTCCCCCTGCCAACTCTTTACAGCAAGGAACATCAGGAAAAAACTTTTTTTTTTTTTTTAATAAAAGAAGACAAAATGTCTTGAATTTTCTTCTTCCTTTTGTCTTTCTTTCTTTCTTTCTCCTTTTTTTTTTCCCTGTTCTGCTCCCTCCCTCCCAACCCCCCTTTCCACCCTTTCTTCCTTTTCTTCAACAATGGCAGATGGAAAAAAAAAGACATGAAATTTTTAACTGGAGAAAACAAACAAGCAAAAAAGGTAAAATAAGGGGTAATTGAGTTTTTAAGAGTTATTTGCTGGGCACTGTCATCTAGCCCTCATCAGTCAGAAAGGTTGCATCCACTCTTGTATTCTTCAAGCAAGCCCCTTCCCAAGTCCTTCTTGCAAGTGTTTTTTTCTCAAAGAGAAATTGTGTTGTTCTTGATCCTCATGCAACCAAAGGTGGTTCCTGGTCTGGCCGGACTGCAGCTGCCAGCACCTGGGAGAGGAAAGAGAAGCCATGATGTGTCTCACAAGGCCCTAGGACTGCAGCCAGCTGGAGGCAGATGGAGACTCCTAATGTCCTGGCCCCAGCTACAGCTGGGCTCTCTAGGGCTTCTTAGAGAAACTCTCACATTCTGCCTTTGTCTAGCATGAAGTAATACACATATTTTCTCATTTTCAGGATCTCCAACTTTCTTGCAGTCTTCTTTCTCATCACAATTCCACCAGGCAAGGGAAGGAGTTGTCCCGCTCCGCTCTGCACTGTGCAGCCTCACCTCCCGCACTGGGTACAGTTTGGAGTGCCACAGTACAAAAAGGACATAAAGTGCTCATGTGTGTTAGGAAAGGATTCTTCACCAGAGGGCAGTGGGCACAGCACTGAGTTGCTGGAGTTCCAGGAGCTGCATTCAATGATCCTTGTGTTTCCCTTCCAACTCAGTACATTCTATAATTCTGGAAAAGCTTGGATCTCAGGCCTCTCCCTGCCCTTGGTAACCATTGTAGCCCTCAGGCAAAGGACAGTGATCTGTAGCTCCTGATGAGATGAAGATGCACCTATGTGCTTCTTCCACCCCTCAAGAGAAGCTGTGCCTGCCATAGGCCTAGTGCAGTTAGTTTCATTAACTACCAAGGACTTGGAGCTGCATCTCAATCCTTAGCAAAGCTTTTGATTCTGTCTTGATCCTATGAATGTATTGCACTTTGCTAGGGCCAGGAGAGATCAGAGGACTGTAAAACCATTGAACCATAAAATGACTTTGGTGAAGGGAACCTTAAGGATCATCTTGTTCCAACCCTCTGCTGGGCAGGGTTGCCAACCACTAAATCAGTTCGATCAGGGGCTCAGTGCCCCATCCAACCTGGTCCAGAGTGCCTCCAGGGATGGGGTATCTACAGCCTCTGCGGGCAGCTTGTGCTAGCAACTCACCGCCCTATGAGTAAAAGTCTTGCTAAAATTTAGCCTAAATCTCCATTCTTTTAGTTTAAAGCCATTCCCCTTGTCCTATCACCATCAGACTGTGTTGATCTCCTTCCTGCTTGTAAGCCTTCAGATACTGGAAGGCCACAATGAGGTCTACCCAGAGCCTTCTTTTTTCCAAGCTCAACAAGCCCAATTCCTTCAGGCTTTCTTTGCAGGAGAGGTGCTCCAGCTCTCTGAGCATCTTCATGACTCTCCTCTGAACCCACTCTAGCAGCTCCACATCTTTTCTGAGGTACTGGAGACTCCATGCTTGGACACAGTATTCCAGTCAGGGCCTCATGAGAGCAGAGTAGAGGGGGACAATCCTTTCCCTCACCCTGCTGGCTACTCCTCTTTTGTTTCAGCCCAGGATACAGTTGGCCTGGGCTACAAGCACCTATCGCTGGCTCATGTCCAGCTTCTTGTCCATCAACATCTCCAAGTCCTTTTCCACAAGGCTGCTCTCAGTAAGTTCTTCTCCCGGTCTGTACTCATGTCTGGGATTATCTTGACCCCAGTGCAACACCTTGTTTTTGACCTTGTTAAACCTCATCAGATTCTCATGTGTGCACTTTACAAGTGTGTTCAGATCCCTTTGGATGGTATTCTTCCCTTCTATTGTGTCAACTGCACCACTTGGTGTTATCAGCAAACTTGCTGAGGGTACACTCAATCCCACTGTCTATGTTGTTGATTAAGATGTTGAAGAGCACCAGTCCCAAGACAGAATCCTGGGGAACATGACCAAACTCTACCTGGACATAGAGCTGTTGACAACAACCCTCTGGCTTTACCCACCCAACAATTCTTTACCCACCAAATTGTCCAACCTTCAAATCCTTACTGCTGTAATTTAGAGATAAGGACGTGGAGCATCAGATCATCCTGTTGTTCTTTCGTTTATTAGACTACATGCACTTATGAACAGTTTACCTTGTATTAATTAGCTAAAAGGGTTTGAACAGGATGAGGAGGGATTAATGTTAATCATATGAGAAGATAATATAAGCTTTCAGAAAGTGAAGATTAAGACATGAGGCCTGAGGGACTGGGGAGATGTGTGCATGCTGCCATTCACTCCCCTCCACAGCACAACAAAAAAAGACTTCATTACTGAACATCTTGATGTAGACAAGGGAAAAGAAATATTTCTAACTGTGTTTGGTGGGAGGTGAATTTATTTTTTTCCCTTTTGTTTTTAAACCTAGAATAAGCCCTGCCCTCTTGACTGCTCCTGGGACATCATCCTGGTCTGTTTTGCATGCCTGACCCACAGCTGTCTCTGCACAGGAGGGCACATATTTTTGGAGCTGTCTGTTCTGGTTTGTCAAGCCAGCACATAAAAATCTACATGGAAAGGGAAAGGATTCCCAGGGAGAAATGCTTTAAGTGTCTGTGCAAAGCCAATTGTGGGCAACTCAGCTTGTCTTGCTTTTGATGACTTGCCAAGATCACACTGTGAAATGCTGTCTCTTCATATTTTTCTTCCTTTTTGAAAGAATTCTGTGGAGCAACTTCCATCCCAGCCTGGTTTACGGGCAGGGCAGGGAATGTCTCCTCATAGCAGTCTAGAATGGTTGTACTGGATAGGAGATGGACTCATTCTCATTCCTTATTTGCCAGTAGCCAGCAGACTTTTCTAACACTGTCAAGTGTGAGGCCATTGTTGTACCATGGTGTGGGTAATGGTCTCTGGAGACAGAGGAGTGATGAAAGGCAGTCTTCTGCCTTTCTCAAGCTTGTATTTAACAGTAGATGAAACTAGCTTCTTTTTCACATGGAGAAATAAACCCACTCTCCCAAACAAAAAGCAACCTGTCACTTTCCCACACACTGAAGAAGGGCCATAATCACCTCATCCTAAGCAAGCATCCCTCCAATGTACGATGTTCTCTGGCTTTGAGGTAAGGGTGCCCTGAGATCTGGAGCTTGGTATTTCTCCACCAGAATCTCTGGGACCAGAAGGATTTGTGCTGGGACACTACAAGCAATGTTCAGGCATGCTGATTAACATCAGAAAACAGTGTGTTAACCTCTCCACGATGGCAGAATGCAGCCTGGCAATGGGAACTGGCCCAGTGCTGAGGTTTAATCCCATAACTTTGGGGAAAATGTACTCATATTGTCCTGTGTTTTCTGTGTTACGCTTTTGGATGAGGCACGAGTTCCCCAGATGGGCTGTGGGATGGTGGCTCCCATTGGCACTGGTGCAATGCAGATGTCACTCCTGTTACGGGAACAGCAACAGAGTCCTCTCTCCCATGCCATCATACAGCCCTACCCCATGGGCATGTGTCCTGCTGCCAGAACTGGGCTGGCTGCTCTCCTAGGGCTCAGCTTTAAACCTGCTGCCAGCAATGGAGTAAGATACTAGATAAGTGGAACTGCAAACCAGTGACAGCCCTTGGTCATTGTGCCCCATGAACCTCCTCGCCGAGGAGCCCAAGCATGGCAGTGCATGCCTCCAGTTTCAGGCTTGTCTAGCTTTTGTCAGAGCCTGTGAGTGCAGGGTGCTTAAGCAATGCTTTGAGAAAATGTTGATTATGCGTTGACAAGATGGGACAATGCCAGGAATTTTATTTTTCATTTATTTCATTTGGTGAATTACCTGCCCCAGCCAAGTAGACACAAATTTTAAAAGTTATTTGCTGCCCGAAGTTTTATATAGTTTACATAACATAATTTTCTGCATGAACCAAAAGACTCTCACCCCAGACTCTTCTGCAGGTCAAGATGGGGGGCATATCCCTTGTAATTGGAGGTGGGAGAGCTCAGTCTCACTCTGCTGCTTCCCAGGTCTTTGTTCAGTAAAGGCAAGGCTTTATTTATAATGGCCAAGGATTGTCTGCTCCAAACACCTCTCCTCTCCAGTCCCTCTTGTTCATCCCATTTTATTGACCCAAATAGAGGTGTCAGCAGCACCTTCGGGTTGTTCTGGCCAGAGTCCCTTGGCCAGGCTGACGTTTGTACAACCCATCGAGCGACGGCAAAGCAATTTCCCACCATCCAATTCTATTGATAGGAGCAAGTCCCCCAGGGGATTAAATATATGATTACTGCAAACAAAGGATCGCTTTGTGAGCGTGCATCACGTGGGCAAGCAGCAGAAAGGCAGGAAGTGCTTTCCCTCACCCATGCCTGCACTGCTCTGTCCCTCCCACTTGCACGTGTCAACATTGCCTTGCACATGGGTGTGTGTGTTGACCCTTCCCTTGCTGTGTACATGAGTTTGCATCTGCAGAGCACTTCACAGAGGAGACTGGCCTTGGCTTTTCCCACGCTAGAGACTCTCTTGGTATTTTCTCTTCTCCTTATTCACTGACAGTTTGCTCCCATAACCTGGAAGTCCTGAAAGGGCTCACCCTATAGAGAAAAGCAGGAACTTCTCTCATGAACATTTCAACACATTTTTCTTAAAATACTGTGGTATTTCGATGACTAAACTTCTCTGTGGCCAAAGAATTTGTGGCCAATTTGCGAGCCATGAATACAATGCTTCCCAAACATCCTGAATGCTCTCCTTCTTCTCCTTCACATACTACAGACCTGGATCCTCTATCTCCAGGGAAGTTGTGTTCATGTCCCAACTCTAGCCATGGCTTTTCATCTTCTCTCATCTCTCCTGCTCTTCTTTCTGAGGATCCTCTGCTTACCACAACAGGGGTATCTATGGTTGGCACTGGCTATCCTGCCTTTGTTGTCCTTTTTCCTTGGCTTGCATCTCATACCAAATCTGCCCTCTTTCTTCTCTACACTGACCACAGCAGCTCAAGTACTCCACGACATGGCTTCTTCTCTCTGTGAAAGTGGGTTGCTGTACGGTTGTAATAGGAGGTGACAGAAACTCTACCAGTATAACTACACTTTCTGCTGATTTAAAACATCCACCTCAGAGCTTTTATCAGCATAAGCCTCTTAATAAAGAGGGGGAAAAAAACAACCATCCACTCTCCTGGCAGAGCTACGCCAGTGATGTAACTGGACCTAAGGGTGCATTTACTTTAAAGTTAGGTGGCTTAACACAGTATGTGATTTCAGTTAAATCTTCTAAAGCGTGTGTGGACACTTCTATTTATGTCCTGTTCATGCTGATTTTAATTTATATTAAGTCCATCAGGATCATGTCTAAGCTAAGTTGAACACAGGTTACATTTCACACTGCTTTTGGATGGATTAGAAGGACTAGAGTAAATCATTGCTGTCCCTTCTGGGAGCAGTTTCACTGGTAGAAATATGTTTTTGTACTTTAACTACATTCAGCAAAACAGCCTACAGACATAGGCATACTTGCATCAAGATGATTGCGTCTAAATATCACCTAAATGATTTTTAAACTGTAATAATCCTGCTCGCAAGGTGGGCTACTCTTGCTTAATTTAGTCTAACTCCTTCTGCCCATGGATAGGTACTGTAGTGCTGACAGAAGTCCTTTTTCCCTGCAGAAATCCCGTGGTTGGTGTTCGTATTAGCTTTCTTCTGGTTCCTGCAGCCTGGTGCCCCTTGTCACTGCTTGCCAAGAAGAGCATAGCACATGTATTTCAGAAAACTGAGTCTCCCCGGGTATAAAATCTTCACCTGAACCCCAGGCACAATGGAGCTCTGCTCTGGGAACTCCTGCTTTCAGAACATCTCCGGGGAGAGCTGAAAACTCACAGCCAGGTGGCATACCCTTGCCACTGCTTAGAGATGAACCAGCAAACATCTCAGGATCTCATTAAACCTTTTGCTGCCGATGGCCGCATAGGGCCATAGGAAAGGCAATGCGGATCCAGCTTCAGCCAGCAAGAAGTTAAATGTGTGTCACAGTGCAATAACGTGGCTATCAGCACCATCAGGCTGGGCTGCCCTCCAGTACCGGCCATCCTCATGTGTCACCACCAGCTTGGATGTGTTGGGGAAGGAAACATTATGGCAGTGCTGAGGTCTGAGCTTGATGCTGTGCTTTAGCAGTTAACAAAGCCAAAGGTGTCCAACCCCCTGTGAAGAGATGTTTACCTTCTCTTCAGAACTTCCCTGCATACAGATACTAATTCCTATCATGTGGAAAAATTGGTAACATACCTAAGTATCCCACTGGAGGTGAAGACTACTCATCCAAAGGATGAGGAGGGAAAATGCCACTGTGACCTTTTCAAATAAATAGATTTTCTTTTAGTAACCTAATATCCCCCTCCCTCCCATAACCTGCTAAACTGCTCTTCTTCATTTTGTGTTGGAGGGCACTTGGTCCTCCAGGTCTCACCTGAGATCTGAAAGCTCAGTGGCAACAAATCTTTAGTGGAGGAAGTTTTTCTTACAGGTTTTTCTAGACTACATGAATTAAGATGATATGGACAGGACAAATAAATGAAAAAAACATTGAGCTTAAAAGAACCTGGCTGTTTCACAGCTGCTAAGTCTTACTGACAGGATTTCCAGTTGACATTATCTTGCTGGTTCCCTGTGTTCCCATAGTTTTCCAGGGGAAAAAAAATGCATTGGTGACTCCAGAATAAATATGCTTCAACCTAACCTGTTTTCCTTTTGCGGGTCACTTTTAATCTCCAATGGGTGTAAATTCCTCTTGTTTTGTTGTATTTATTTTCAGTTTTGTTCTTACTATATTTCCTCTATGCCTTTTTTTGTTGTTGTTGTTGTTGTTCCTCCACCATGTTCTTCTTTGTTTGTGCTGCAGGCAATGGAAATGATTTAAAAATGCCTGGTTTTGAAACAAGCGATTTCCAGACAAAATTACTCCCAAGGCCTCCTAGCATCTGCGGGGACAAGTGGCATAAATGTACTTTTAAGATCAGTGGGTGAAAGCAGTTGCAAATAACAGCAAGTTTCCATGGGAAGGACATTTCCAAGAGGCCATATGTCCCAGGAGCATGGCCTGTGAGGAACTATGGACATACGTGGCAAGACCTTCCTCCGGGCCATAGGGCTGATCAATCTCAGCTTGACAGGGAGATCGCAGAGGGTGCCCAAGATCAGAGGGAACCCCAGCCCTTGTAGCTTTCTTGGGGAGAAGAGGGCAGCAAGGCTGGGAGGTCACACAGCCGAATATGAACAGATGAGCTGATGAAGCAGCTCTAGACTCTATCTGGTGAGTTCTAATCAGTCCATCTGTGTTGAGAGTTCTGTATAGCACTTGCGAGTGGAAGATGAGAAGATAGTACAGGAATTTCTGAGCTTTACCCACCCTGGTCTTAGATATTTTTCCTATCTGTACCCTGCTGACCACTGATTGAGCAGGGATGGCTTGGGTACCAGGTGTCAGAACGACACTGAGCACAGCCTGCCCAGGGTGGGAGGAAGGATGCTGACCAGCCTGGCTCCAGTGCTGGCTGTCAGAGTCACTGAAGATGTGGAAGCTGTGCTTTAAAGTGTGCTCCCAAATACAATGGCTGCCAGATCTGCCGTGATTGCTAGCCTTGCTTCCCTTTGAACTGGTGGGCTGGGGGCCTTGGTCAGAGCCAGGCAGCCTAACAGATGGCAGCAGCTCTTTTCAGAGAGTGCAGCTCTCTTCCTCTTTGCAAATTATCCTCGAGTGATTATACCTCTGCTTATTTTACAATAATTGTGCTAATGATTTTTGCAAACGAATTTTAAACTAAGAGATGGCTAGCCTGATTATTTGGCTGCTTTTCCTGCTGTCATCGCATCCAATATCTGTTATTCAGAAAACACTCTTTGCACTTGTGTTTACTCACCCAGATTATACGGTGGGGTTGGGCTCTTTTGCTGGATAACTCCCAAAGCCTCCAAAAGCTTTGGAGGTGGCAGCCCAAACGCTTCAAACACAAATACTCAAGCCAGTGAGTATTTGTCTGAGTACCTGCCAAGCTCTCATTTTCTGTGAACATGCTGGTGAATCAAAATCTAGTCTCATGAATGTTTATGGACAACAACCAAGAAAACAACTCCAAATCCCATCCTTCCAAACAAATTCTACTTCTCTTCTAAGGCACATTCCCAAATTAATTTGAGCTCACCTGCCCTTGACTAGTTCTAACCAAGTCTAAAATATCCCTAGCCTCTTCTGTTGGTCCCCCTTCCCTTTCTCCTGGAAAGAAAAGCTTCGCTTGTGTCAGGCTGAGAGAAACTCTTGCTCCCCTGTGCCTTTGACACTGACTGCTTGTTTCTGTCTCTAACTCACATGGCTAATGTTTTGCAGAAAACATGTGTTGCTTTCAAATGCATTTTTTATCCCTTCAGTGGAAATGGCTGCTTTGTGCAGTAGTGTATGAGGTGTGGAAATGGTTTGTTGTGTTTCCAGTGAAAGCCTTGCATGTCTTTGCCTGTGGTACCTCACGTTTGTAATTGAGCTGCTCAGGTGGTCTTCAGTCAGGGCTGCATGGAAAACTGTGAAAACACATATTGAACGCTGGTTCTTTAAGGTCTGCACCCACCCTGTAAGCAAGCTGTTATGAATTCTCTCTCTCCTTTTTTTTTTAGAAGGTGTCACATCAATAATGGGGCTTGAGGAGAGGTCGATAACCAAGAGGGAATGGCAATGAACAGGCTAATGCTAGGCATGGGAGTAGGTTGTGCTATCACTGCAACCACATTTCCATTTCTTTTGACAAATGCAGACCAGGGACTTTGCTACTGGCTTCCCACTGAAACTGCCATTTGCATGTACATGTTTTAATTTGGTTTGCTTGGACACAGTAAATCTGACGTGGTAACACAATGTCACATTCAAATATCCTTTTCCCAGCCTTGAGACTGAAGATCACTGCAAAGCAAACTCAAACCTGAGCTGAGCTTCTTGGCCAGCCCAACATCTTTATTGCTCTCAGTGAGCCTCACATTCATATAATTGTTTGAGTTGGAAGGGACATAAAAAGGCCATCTAGCCTAACTCACTTGCAGTGCACAGGATCACCTACAGGTAGATCAGTTTGCTCAGAGCCGCCTCCAGCCTGACCTTGAGCATTTCCAGGAATGGGGAGACAGAGTCCATGAAGAAGCCCTCTGCAAGGTTGAGTGTCCTGGATCAATGGGGCCACATCATCCCGCAGGGAGTTTTACCATCTCCCCCATGCTCCTAGCACCCACTTACCCTGAACATGTTATTCAAATGTTGTTCTTCAGAGAACTTAAGAAATGTCCTTCAGACATAGGACAGGAACATGAGCAGCAGCCTCAGCAAAGGCATACAGCTGCATCTTTTCCTTCCCATCCATACAGGTTAAGGGCGTTGGCAGATGAGCTGAGATAGGTTTAGTTGCAACAGGTTATGGAGTGATTGCTTGCTTCAAGGGGGCACATGGGCTCCTTTGAAGAAAATGGGTTTTGCTAATGAGAAGTGAAACACCTGGATGCTGGGATGCCTCCCTGAACTCCCAGCAGCTGAAAGCCTCTAAGCATATTTTTGCCAGTAATTGAAGCACACTTATCTCTGCTTTCACACAAGGAGAGGAACTGCTGAGTGACAAGTGTCATTTTTGCAGAAATGAACTACAGTTTGCTTGTGCCCTCCCAGTGCCTTGGGAAGGACTGCACTGGTGCAGTCATACTTGCAGGATAAGTAGCTCCTCCCACATGCAACCAGTCTAAAACATGTGGCTCCATCCTTGACCCAGTGGTGAGTACATTCCAATAGATAAATGTCCCTCACCCTCTGCCTCCCCCTTTCAACACCTAAATCCTGACCCACCATCAGCAAGACACGTGGCTGGTGACAGCATGGTGAGTCCTGTCCTGCCCTGCCCTGTCCCCTTCATGGGGCTGCACTGTCTCAAACCTGGCCATGCTGGGGAAGGGCTGTAGGAAAGCAGAGGAAGCTCACAAATGGACACTCATCCTCCCCAAAGATTTTCGGCACCGGGCCCTTGGCCAGCACTTCTGCCCATGTCCTTGGAGCCTCATCTCTCCCACCACTGTGTATTTTTCCAGTGGCTCTGGGTACCCCCCTCCCCCCGCCCGCGACATGCTGGGTGTTGATTTGACTGGACATGAGCGCAAAGCTCATTAAGGGCTCATCAATACGGGTGATGAGGAGCTGTGTGGGGTGAGGCTCATAGCTCCCCTCTGAGCAAGGGAGCAAGTCAGAACGCGCCTCCCTGGATCGGACCTTTGGGAGCAGCTCTGCATGCCACGAGCGCCCAGCAGGTAGCCTGAGGTAGGTGGGACAGCAGAGCCTGGACATGGGGATGGGAGTTTGGGGATCAGAGAAAGGAGTCTGGCTGTGCATGAGCATCCTTGGGGAAGGGTGGCTGCAGGCACTGAGCTCTCCTTCATCCTCCTTAGTTGGATGTGGGGCAAATGAGACAAAAGCACCCCGAGGACATGGCAGGATGAAAGATGGAGTGTGCCTCCCAGTAGGTGCTATAGGGATGAACAAAGAGGGGTAGACCCATCTGCCTGGCACTCTGTTGGTGCAGCATGAAGCAGGCAGGCTGCCAAAAGTGGGGGCAGAAGTTGCCATTATAATGGCCTCAGCTGCACCACTGCTATGCCTATATTTCTTCTGCCAATTGCCATTCCAATTGTGATGTTCTCCTGGTCAGGAAAGGCAGCATCCTTCCTCACAGCCACTAGCACACAGAGCCAACTGGATCTCCCTTGGTTCCAATGGCCTCTGACCCACTGAGGAGATGTAGTGAGCATAAATTCTGGAACAGCAGCCAGGTGGAATTCTGGGCAGGTTTCCTTAGTGGGGGGTCTCCATTGGCAGGAAAAAGCTGCAGCTTGGCCACTAATGGTTCCACTGTTGGCTGGTGACCATGCTGTGATTCTGTTGATTTCTGGTGGACATCTCTAGTACATTTTATCTTGGTTGTCTTCCCTATATTTCCATCACTCGAAGAGAAGCTCTGACATTGCTTGGAACACAGAGGAGAAAAACAATCAAATTCAAACTAGCAAAGGCTTTAATTTGCTTCTTGAGAAAATTAATGGCTGCAAGGAACAAATGACGAACACCTTATATGGGGACTCCCCATGGAGCCAACAGCAAGTGACCACCATGCCTGCCCCTGCAGTCTCTAGCTGTGGAGATGATGGTACAGTAAATGCTGGCCTGGATGGCTCTCTTGGAGACCTGATGCTGTTCCTGACAGCTGCTGCTATAGTTCTCCTGCCTTCACATATCTCCCCTCCATATGCTGAGTGTGTTAGTGGAGGCTTTTGAAGCAGGGCAAGGTTTTTACCTGCTTGCCCTATTCCAGGAGTAGCAGATGCCTCCCAGCTAGAGGGATAGTGGCCAGACCCTTATTCCTTGGCCACACAAGAGGAGGGGAGACCATTCTCTTGATACACTGGAAATGAGAGGCAGTATCTAGTCATCCTCACATGTTTCTACTCTTTGTCATTTTTTTAATTCATTTTTTCATTAAGTTGTGACAATTAAATCCAAGGTGACCTTCTCAAGTGAAGCTCAGCAATTCCTGCTGCAAGATCAATTTCACCCAGATCTCCGTTCAATTACTTCATTAAAATAAAAAGAAAGGAAAACCAAAAATAAGATCAATTCCACTGCAGCAAATAACCACTGGCATTACTTGAAATGTCTCTAGAGATTTAGTAAATCCAGCTCTATGAAGTTATTTCCTCCCTCCTGCACAACATAGCCATGTCTTTTGCACAATACTTGACAATCCTGGTGAGATGGGGAAACACTTCTCTGAAGGCTGTGGTCCCACTGAGGTACCTCTCTCTCTGTTCCTTCATTTCAGGTTCCCCCCACTCCCCAACCTCTTCTTCAGTGCTCCTACCTTGCTTCCACACTCTTGGGAGCTGCCCCCTCCCCTCTGTCCCCATGCTGGTGCCTGATACTCAGCTGGGCACCCCTGGACTCACTCTGCATCCCTTTCTTATAGAAACACTCATTGGTGTCTCTTTTCTCCCTCCAGTCTCTCATTCTCAAGGAACCTGCTGTCTTTGAGAATCATGCTCCTTTATTACAGAGGAAAAGGATCTGGGAATGTTATTGGTCAGCTGGTTGAACATGAGCCAGCAGTGTGCCCAGGTGGCCAAAGCCCGTGGCACCCTGACTTGTTTCAGAAATAGCGCTGCCAGCAGGAGCAGGGAAGTGACTGTCTGTCTGTACTCAGCACTGGTGGGGCCTCATCTAAGTGCTGTGTTCACTTTGAGGCCCCCACTACAAATAAGGCACTGAGGCCCTGGAGCATATCCAGAGAAGGGTAATAAAACTGTAAGGGATCTGGAGAACAAGTCTTATGGGGAACAGCTGAGGGAAAAGAGATTGTTCAGTCTGGAGAAGAAGAGCTTGGGGGAGACCTCATTGCTCTTTACGATGACCTGAAAGGAGGTTGTGGTGAGGTGGGGGTTGGCCTCTTCTCTCAGGTGACAAGAATAAGATGAGAGGGAATGCCCTCAAGTTGCACCAGGGGAGGCTCAGGTTGGGTACTGGGAAACATTTATTTCAGAAAGAGCGTTTCAGCATTGGCACAGGCTACCCAGGGAGTAGGGGAGTCCCCATTCCTGGAGGTGTTCAAGAACCTTGTGGATGTGGCACTAAAGGATGTGGTCGGTGGGTAGGGTGCGGATGAGCTGCTGTTGACCTAAATGATCTTAGTGGTAATTTCCAACCTTATTGATTCTATGACTGTATGATTCTATGATCAGGTACACATGAATATTGACTGTGAGGTCAAAAAGTGATGGGAGCTGAGAACTTCTGTGCAAGAAAGCCAGGCTTAAGAATGTCTGAATTGCCTTAGGAACGGCAAAAGAAAAATATTGCAAAAATGAATAAACTTCCAGTACTGTGAAGCTTTGTGTGTTTGAAGTATTGTGGCATCCCAGAGTGCCAGTTTGCACTGTGTAAGAAAAGGAAAATGCTTCTTAATTTGATCAGCACATTTTAAATGGGTAGAAATAGGCCTTTAATCTTTTTAGCGCACTAGTTTCACTGAGGAGGATGCAGGCAGGGACGCCCTTAAGCCAACTGTTCATCTTTTCCAAATCTGGAAGCCCATGGGGGCTGGAAGAGCTGCTTGCTGCCTTCTGGGAAGCTGCTGCAGGAGTGAGTATGGCTTGGCCTGGCCCTGGCTGTGGGACCCAGGCTGGGTCCGCATGGCTGCAGGAGTGGGATTCCCCACAAGGCACAGGCCTCAGGCAGATGCACTCATTTCCTCTTCATGGCTGTGAAAGGGTCCTCAAGTAGGATTGCTAACACTGCTCTGTGCTGATAGGGGAAAGTGCGCTGTCTGTGTTGTTCAGCTGCTTTTATAAACTAAGGCAAAAAAAAAAACCCACACTTTGTTTAGAAGTGCCATCTGAGGTAAGAGCAGTGAAGTAGGGGCTATGACAGGGAGTAGGCTCTGACCCCGCTTCCCCTGCAGGAAGAGGAGCCCAAGGAGACTTAAGTGGGCATCCAGAGTGGGAGAGGAGGCTGGAACAGCTGACCCAGTTCTTTCTGCTCACATAATGCAAAAATTAAGGTGTTGCTTGACAAAGTGACCACGCAGCAAGCAGGAGCCAAAGCTGGCAGCCCAGTGATTCTTCAGATGCTTTTCAGGGCTGTAAGGACTCCCACTGCTCTCCCAGAACCAGGGCCAAGGGATCTGACATGTATTCTGCCTTTCACTGACATCCTGCTTGTTCAATGGCTTCTGCTTGTTCCATGGCTTCAGAAACATGACCCAAGATACCGCCGCCGCCCCCCTTAGCTGGACAGGGTCACAGTGTGGTAACAACCAGACCTTGCCAACAATGTTGTTGAGAGTACCTTGGGTCACAGGCAGTTGCAGGCAGAGGAGGGAGACTGGGCAACAGCCATGGATAGGACATCAACAACACAAATCTTGTGCAGGAGAGTGGTCTTGTGCTGGTCTTCCTATAGAGCTGGTTTATTCTCTTATCACGCCCTCCATCAGTGCTGACTTCTCTGTAACCAGCAATCAATTCTTTTTGGGGGAAGGTTTCTGATGAGCTGGAGCATCTCTGTGCTTCTCATATCTGAGAGAACCCAGTCAGTATCCTGTCAGCATCTCAGGCTGGTACAGATCACATTCCCATCCTGCTCTCCTGCATTCTCTCCTGCCATTTTCTGTGTGGCAAGAGGAACAGGAGAAACTGCTCTGTCCCTCACTGGTGCCCAGAGCAAGAAGGGGATGTAATCTTCCCCAGGGGCAGATTACTTATGCAGGAGGCACTGGGGCATGCTGAGAGTGTTTTACTTTTCATGCAAGCATCTCATGACACAAACAGCTCAACAGTCTAGCCTTGAGAATTTTGGCCAAACCCAGCTGCAAAGCCCCCGCTGTGCTACCTCTTGGTGCTCACCCAACTATAAATTGGTATTTGACCTCAGAGCCCGGTAGATCCAATCTGTAGATCTGTCTCTTGCCCCCAGAACAGCTCTGTCACCCACAGCTTTTAGAGATGCAGGAAGCTCAAGCATATGCTGCTGCTGCAGCCAGCCAAAAATCAGCGCAGAGCCTTCTGTGGCCTGATCAGCTGGTCACAGCTCCAAACACAAAGCAAGAGCCTTGGGGCTACTTGGCTGTCATTAAAATGGTGTGGATGGAAGGAAAAGTTTAATTGACTGAACAACAGCCCGCACTATGTAATTAAACTAATTGTGGCTCTACCTGCACAGGTCAAAAGTGATTTGCGTGGCTGTTACAACTCTGACAAAGAAGAGGTGGGAGGTACGATAGCATTTTTTTCCCAACACATTTCCACAAGTAATTTTGCTGTTTCATTTCAGGCAATTTTATGCCATTGAAATTTTTGTTTCTGTCAGATTTGAGGAGACTGTTAATATTTCACACCAAAGCAGGGGAAAGTGAAAAGGTCACCATTGTTAGCAGTTTCAGGCTGCAGAATTTCAAGTGGAGGTAATACATTTTCAGGGCTATTTTCTTTCTTTTGGAGAAACTCCTCAAAAAGGAGGCAGAGGAATATTCCAGAAGGCTCTGCAGCCTGGCTTTGCACCCACAAGAGACTATGCAATTGTTTCTGTCAACCTGAACAACAGAAGACCAGGCCTTCTGCATGCCACTCTGAAACTCAAGTTACTGCTTCACTGTTAGGAATTTCTGACCCCTGGTTTTTGTGGCTATTTTGAAAGTCTTGGCTCCAGTTCATGATGCATTTAGAAGAAGCTGAACAAGAAACCTGCTGCAGTGTTGTGTTTAAACTCTTTGACCTTGTTTTCAAGGCCTTGCCAAGCAAAGCCCACCTCCAGCTGGTAACTCTGCTCTTATTGATTATCATTCTCAGTCCTTCAGGCTTTTTGCTGTGCCCAAAGCGCCATGCACTTTTCAGAACAAATAATGTGACATGACATGACAGAGCTGCTGTGCCCACACTGATTTCTCCAGGCTGTCAACACAGCCCTGTGCTTGGAATGGAAGAGACCATGTGGTCAAGCAGAGTAGCCGGTGCATTTTGTCCTGATAGGACTGCTCGACCAGTATGTGAACTTGCGTCCAAACAGAGAAGTCAAACACTGCACCTGGGAGCAGATGTTGCCAGGATTATTCCTGACCATATCCGTATGTCCTGGGAAGGGACGTGTGGACCTTGCCATTATGATTGTAGGGCAAATCTCAGGGACACTGCAGCTCTGCAGGCATCAGACTCTTCTCATGCAGGCTCTTCTCAGCACGCTCTGAGCCTCAACTGAAATTGCTTTTTAAAGCTGTGCTTTATTTGAAATGTTTGGTGAGGCACTTGAGAGCAGATGCATGGGAAATACAGAGATGGTCTCTTCTCAGACTCTTTTCCCAGGTCACAGTGATAGGACAAGAGGAAATGGTTTTAAGTTGCACCAGGGGAGGTTCAGATCAGTATTAGGAAAAAAATTCTTCTCAGAAAGAGTGGTGAGGCACTGGAACTGGCTGCCCAATGAGGTGGTGGTGCCACTGACCCTGGAGGTATTCAAGAAATATGGAGATGGGGCACTGAAGGACATGATTTAGTGGGCTTAGTGTTTTCCAACCTTAATGATTCTATAATCCTATGGTCGTCTACAGCGTGGAGGCTATTCAGAGCTTTCTCAAGAGAGATTACATATCCCACTGCTCGTACCACTCACTGAGTAATGTGTTCACTGGTGAGGGAAGAGTGGAAAAGGATGTACCCCAGGGCTAAATGTCTTTCTGACAGACGTATCTCTGACAGATGTCTGATGGAAGAAAAATCCATCAGACTTGATTAAACCTCAAAACACAGGTGCAAAACCTGGCTCAGGAAGCTGGATATACTAAGAGAGACATCACTCCAAAGTTCTTGTGGTCCTCTATTTTTTGTCTAGTCATCCACCACTGTAAGATACAGGACAGTAGGTAGGAAGGACCTTCAGTGGGTTCAGTTTTCATGATGTCCCTTGGCTATAGGAAAACATACATAAATCTAGTTAAAGCTGGCAGAATTTGTTTTACTTGAGCTGGAGATGATGGAACTCACTTCTCAGAGTAGAAGAAACTGCCAATATGGTTTGCTGCTCCTTTATCATCCTAACCTCTAGCACATGAAATATAGAGTGTTATCACCTACATACAGTATTGCCACTGAGCTGCAGCAGCAGGAACAGATGAAAAGAGCACAGGGAGAGCAGGATATATATATTAAGATAACAGCTTACCTACTGCTTTTTGTCTCAGGAAAAAAAAAAAAGTCAAAATGGTTTCTGCTGAGCCTAATTTGTTATGTCTCCAGGCATAGCTAATTATCCTGACTTAGCCCAGCTCTGAATTCTTCCCAGGGGTTTTGGTGCTATTTCTTCTGTTTTGATTTATAAATTGTCTTTATTTTACTTTCCTCCTACATGCTCCGTATAATCTTTTTACTCCTTGCCTTACTGAGGAGCTGGGAGTTGGTGTGACAGTGCTATTATGAAGTGTAAGACGGAAAAGGAGATCCATTAGCCACTGTGCTGGGTGTCCAGAAATGCTTTCTTCTGGCATCTGCGTCATGGGCTGTTTGAAATCGTCTCTTCTCCCCATGAGGCGCCTATGTGCTGTCACTTACTGCTGGGCTTACCTGAAACCACCCTTGGGCTGAAGGAGCCATGCATCTCCAGGCTGGCTTTGAAACTCATAGGGCTTTGGTTACAGCTTTTATCCTACAGCTAGGAGTACTCTCTTGATATAGCAGAATGAATTATAGTGGAATGAATTACAGTTATTTTCTTTGTAATTGGCATAGTTTTTCTAACCTCCATAACAAATTCTGTAGAGGAAGGAAATCCATTTGCTGTAGCCATGGAGTAAACAGAAGATGATGCTGTCATTTAGCTTAGGCTTGGGAGGGTGTCTCTGTTCAAAAAATTTTAGAAACTCACAAGCATCCTGCAGGGCAAATGGGTACTTTTGCTTAGTTATGTTTGCTTAGGCAATGAGGCTAGCAAGAATAAGAGGCTCAAGTACGGCCAGTTTTAACTGCTAGGGCATGCCACCTCCTTGTAGCATTGCTTTGTTTCCTGATATATCCTCTTTATGTTTATTTCTGATTTGTGCATCTGGGAACGTATTTGTCAACAGACTTCTCTGGCAGACTGCAACACTGGTCACAGTGATGGCCCCTGGTGGAGGCTTAAATTCACATTTCTGGATAATGGCTTGAGACATAACAGAGAGACAAAACCTTACTGGCCACAGGCCCATCTTCTGCGCTGGGCAAGGGCAGGTGCTGAGGGGAGAGGATACATCCAGGAGGAATACAGAATCCTGGCTTAGTGGGATCTCAGTGGCTCACAGGCTGCCTATCTCTGCTCATGTCCTTAGCGCAAGTGCTGTTGCAAAAGCTATGTGGACACCAGCTATGCATGGGCAGCTGGGCCACACCATCTCTCAGATGGCTTTGTGGCCAGTGCCCTCAGTTTCAAGCCTGAATCTGGTGGATGTATTTCCTCTGATGTGAGCTTCTCCACTGTCTCTTCAACATGCCAGATAAATGTCTCTGCTGAACTGCTCTGTGGGTAGCTCACTGTTACTGCTCTCACACATGAACACTGGTCCCAGAGCTTTTCACAGAGCAAGTGTTAGAATGGGGGGGAGATGAGAGATGAAGTGTTTGCTATATGTTGATAACAAACAGCTCTAAGCCTGTTGTTAGCAGTCTTCATGACCGTAGCTCTTCGAAGGAGCAGAATTACCCTATGTTTTACCTCTGGAGAACGCAGAGAAGCTGCTCTAGTGTGCATGAGTCTACCCAGCAAGTCCACTTCAGCCAAGTGAGGCCCTACCCTGAACCTGACACACAGACGCAAGGTAATTTCTTTCTCTGCTTTCTTGTTAGGAGGTTTACGCAGCACTTCCAGTTTCATCTGAGTTTGACCAGGGCC
Source organism: Perdix hodgsoniae (assembly GCA_035772895.1). NCBI lineage: Eukaryota > Metazoa > Chordata > Aves > Galliformes > Phasianidae > Perdix > Perdix hodgsoniae. The sequence continues at coordinate 5,333,129 of JAPSGF010000038.1, read as the reverse complement.
AAGGCTGCCATTTCTGCTCTTCCAGCCCCTGAGCAAGAGCAGCCATACACCTGAGTCACCATGGGCAAGATGGACAACACCTCCGTGGAGCTGAGCTCTCCCTCTGAGGTGAAGCAAGCAGCCTTGGAAGAGCCGGAGCCCATTGCCCCCGAGGCCCCAAGCACCAAGAAGAAGAACATCCCAGACAGGGGCTCTTGGAAGGGGAGGTTTGACTTTCTGCTGTCCTGTGTGGGCTATGCCATTGGGCTGGGCAACGTCTGGCGCTTCCCGTATCTCTGTGGCAAGAATGGAGGAGGTGAGTGTAGCAGAAATGCTGTCATGGCTTGAAACAGTGATTGAGCACCTGGTGGGAAGACAGGGCTAACCTCAGGTGCATGCAGTGTACCTGAGTGACTAAAGGGGGGGGGTGGGACCAGGATCAAGCCCATCACAGACTTCATTTAGTGGTTGGCAGTGGAGGCAAGGGTAACTTACTGGAGATCTCTGCCTGCTTGAAATCTTCCAAGGATAAGCAAATTTTCTTCCTTCATTTCTCTACCCGTGGCTACTGCATTTGGGTTTGTCTTCATTTGCTGCAGTCTATGACTTTGCTCCCTCACCATCATTGCTGCATTTTCCATCATGTTATAGCATTGCAGTAAGAGAAACATACAACATCTTTGCTCACTTTTGTGCAGTCTTGTTCCCTGACAGGCTCTGGGTTATGTGAGTCTGTACAAGCAGCTAGTGGGCAGATGGAAACAGTGCTGGGCCAGAAATCAAGAGAGTTAGAAGGTCAGCTCTCTCCCCAGTTTCAGACTTCCTACATGAACTGGATGAAATCATAAAACACAGCCTTGTGCTTTTCTTTGTAAAATGGTGATGTTTCTTCAGCGTCATCACAAAGATGCTTTTGTAGAGGGGAATATATGACATCAGCAGAGCAGACAACTCTTCTCCCCCACATCTGTTTCTCTGTATTTTTGCCTATTAGTAAATTAACCTTCCCTCCCTCCTTAACATGCTGCTTACCTGCTTGAGCTATTCCTCAGAGTTCCCCATAAGTCCAAATTCCTTCATCTCACCTTTCAGGCTGTCAGCCTTCTTTTGCTGGTAATAGCTTTCCTCTTAGCTCTCCCCTTCCCAGAGTTCCTGTCATGGAATCGTAGAATCATTAAGGTTGGAAAAGACCATTAAGCATGAATGAATACTTCCCCCATGTTGGAAAAAAAAACCAATTTTCCAACACAAGGGTCATATTCATTTATGCAGCCCTGAGGGTCTCCCGTTCTCACTTAGTTTCTCCACCTTTTCCTCTTCCCTCAAGTTTTGTTTTCAAAACCTATTTCTTCTGTGGCTATCATGACTGTTTCTCATCCCTTCAGCTCACCCATGCTGTTCCTCTCTTTCCCTGCCATTTTTAGAGCTGTGATGTAAGTTTCCTGAACTTATCCAGCCAGACTCCAGCGCCCATACCTGGTACCAGTACCCACGTTTGCTCAGATTTAGCCCATCCTCTGCTCTGTGTCGGCTGCACAGTCTCAGACACGCTGCATCCATGCTGCCCATCTCCTCACATTTAAAGGTGGGGATGGTAATACCTATAATTAGAGGAGAGATGTATTTGAGATAAAATCAATCCTATTTATAAAACCAGCTGAGATCCTAAGAGGGACTGAGCTGCGGAGGTGTGAAATGCTGTAATTAGCATTAGCAATGGCACAGGGGGTAATTTCTGACCTGGCAGCTGCAGGCACACCGAGGGACCAGCTGGCTGCCAGCAAAAGTGTTCTGCAGGTGTAATAGGGGAACTGGTACCCCTATTCTCATCCCTACCTCACATGCTGGGCTGTGCAGCTGGTGGCAGCCTGCGCCTCTTGTTCTGCTTACCCTGGCCTGCTCTGGCTGTTCCCACAGCCAGCAATAAGGAGCAGTGAACGTCTGATGCCTGTAAGGGACAGAAGTGACGCACAAAAGCGTCACTGGCTGCCAGTGGGGAGCAGCGAGGAAGGGTCGTGCTGCATCTGATGGCAGCTCCTGGCACGGCCCCAGCGGAGCAGGCAGAGGGTGGGATGCTAATTTTAGCATCCCGCATGTTAACTGCATGGGGCGTGGGCTGTGGGCTGCTTCCATTACGCACAGGCCAATTGGACTGAATGGAAATACCATGGCCTTGCTTACTGCCATCACATTGTATCAGCTCATGGCTCACTTGCTATGTGCTGTAATCGGGCGTGTAGTTAGGGGATATTCACCCTGAATACAGCAGCCTTCCATGAGCCCCATCCGCTGCACAGAGCAGGCATCACCCCAAGAGATGCCTGGCTCCCCACTGGCTCTGCGTGCTGATGGATGTGTGTGCCCAGCAATGACTAGCACTCAGCCCTGTGCTGTCCTTCTGATGTCAACAGGAATTTGCTGGACTCCAATCTGACTCTAAATGTGGCTCAGAAGGTGCTAAAAATTGTCTATCAGATCCTGAGCTTGAATAACTTGAGAGAAACGTTTCTTTAAATAAGCATCACACACTTCTCATTTGCACTTTGAGATGCCAAGAAAAGGCACATAGCAGCTTGTAATGCTCAGCTCCTCATCCGTGGGTAGTGTTTGCTGGTTTAAGACTGCTATACCTCCCTGTATGGCGTAAGAACTGAAAACTGCAGAGGGGCGTGAGGCCAGGCACACAGATTTTAGGTACAAATTTCTGAACTGATGTCACAGCTGGCAGTACAGCTCTGGGTGTGTTCTTAGAGCCTGCTGAGGGACCTGCCCCTCCAGAGCAGTACCAATAGCCCTCAGCTCAAGGCTGCAGCCTGGCTGGTAGATTTGCTCCTATTCCAGAGGACTTTTGTTTAAGCCAGGATAAATTACCTGGGTTTACAAGTTTGGGGTTTGTTGTCTTTCTGTTTTCTTGATAGTCTAATAAAACCTTTCACAAATCTTTTATGGCCTGCTGTAGATGAAAAATGCTAATCCATCAGGGGAGTGGCCAAATCTCATTAGCTGCTAGCACAGAAGCCAGCCAAGCACTGTGTCCTCACCAAGCTCAGCCTGCCATAGCTGTACACCAAAGCAGCATCCATGGCCTCTGGCTTCCTCACAGGCCCTGGGGCTGAACCTAGCCCATGGGCAAGATGCTCTCCAGAGTCTCTCCAGCTGCCATCCTCAAAGCTGTTGGCTCTCCCTCACCAGGCTGCTGTCAGAGGCGAGAGCCTGGGGTTGCATGCCAGCTTGCAATTCAGACTTATGGACACTGAGCTGCAGGCCCACAGCATGTTTTCTCCCCACCACCCACTGCCAGATCCTCAGCACAACAGCTTCCAGTGAGTCCCATGCTGGGTGCTGGTACCTGCCTCTCCCAGGTAGGATCACTCCCTGCTTGACATACAGGCATCCTCAGCTGGGCGCCCCAAAGCCAGCAGCTGCCCACATTCTTTCCTGCCCACAGAGAGCAGCTCGGGGAGCTCGGCTGGGTTCTGCAGGGCAGCTCTGCTGGCTGCCTCTGTGCTTGCTTTCTCTCTAATACCTAGAGAAGAAGACTTGGGCTGACAGCTGGGCCCTCCGGATGGTGCAGACGTCAGTGCTACCCTGCACCTGGCCAGCTGCTGCTGCATAAAAAGAATGTCTCCTCTTTCCCCTGCCAGGATCTTCTGCAAGACTTAGCTCTCTTCAGGGACAATGAGAGGCTCCCGCACATATACCAGACAGCTGAAAAATGAGCTTTGTGCTGAGTCCTGGAAGTCAGACTGACCTGAACTCATACAGCCTTCAAATCGCGTGGCGAGGCTCATCTATTTTGTTGCTTCTTCTCATACTGGGGTGCAAGTAATCCATCTGCTGGATGGCCGTACTTCTAGTGACAAGAAGACTTCCATAGGGTCCATACTAATATTACGGTCCATAGAAATAATGTTTTCACTGGTAACTTCAAGGATAAATCCCAGGGGAAGAGTGGGGAGGTGCACAGGACAATTATAAGAGCAAAAAGGGGTTTTGTCACAGATTGCCTAAAGACTGAAACAGCTGTGAATAGAGAAAGCAGTGCCAATGCCAAATATTCCTGTGTCAATTTTCTCAAGGTGAAAGCACTGCTGAAAGTAAGACAGAACTTCAATGAGAGCAAGCTACCAATGTCAGCACCTGAGTGTTTGGTTTCATTATCATACTGGGTTAAGCAGCACCCAAGTATCAAATAAGTGAGGCTAGTATCACTAGCTATGATATTTACATTTATATGAGAGATATATATCCACAGTGGTATGAGCACAGAAGGGGAAGGCAGCGGTGATCTCAGTAGGAGACTTTATGAACACATCAAGCCCAGTTGCAAATTGTCACCTCCGAGCAAGTCTGCTCATCGTCACATTGGTGCTGATGGAGAAACAGGAAGGCATCTGGTAATACTGCTCCTTCTTTCAGGGGCCTTCCTCATTCCCTATTTCCTGACACTGGTGTTTGCTGGGATCCCCCTCTTCCTTCTGGAAACTGCTCTTGGCCAGTACACCTCCGTGGGCGGACTGGGAGTCTGGAAATTAGCACCCATGTTTAAAGGTACTGTGCTGTACGTTGGTAAAGGTGATGATGTGCCTACAGAGATCCCCCAATGGTTTGGGAAGCAAAGCCCTGGGGACTGAGGTGGGGAGCAATTCAGGGACATTTTTTCCCCTCACCTTGACCCTTAAAATCTGGGAAAGTAATCAAATCCTGTTTATAAGGGGCAATCTAGCATACTGATATTTTCACCTGGTGGAAATGGCTCTGGGCAGCCTGGTCTGGTGGTTGGCAACCCTGCACATAGCAGGGGGGTTGAAACCAGATGATAATTGTGGTCCTTTTCAACCCAGGCCAGTCTATGGTTCTGTGGTTCTATGATTCTATGATTCTATGATTCTATGATTCTATGATTCTATGGTTCTATGATTCTATGATTCTATGATTCTATGGTTCTATGGTTCTATGGTTCTATGATTCTATGATTCTATGATTCTATGAAATGGGTGGATGAGAAGCTCTCTTGAGGGCACAGTGTATCTGTGCTGTGTGCCACATGGGTAAATCACCATATTTTTTTCTGGCTCTGCCACAGAGTTTTCTGTGATGCCCAGGAGCTCACTTGGGCACAGAGACCTGGATTGATACTGCTCTCTGTCTTCTTTTGCAGGAGTAGGGCTGGCAGCTGTGGTTCTCTCCTTCTGGCTGAACATCTACTATATTGTCATCATCGCCTGGTCTCTCTACTATCTCTTCAACTCTTTCACTTCAGTGAGTCACAGACTTCTATGACATGGCATTAGCTGTACAGTCCTTACTCCCTGCTTTCTGGGGATCAGTTTCTCACACCATGAAGATGCATCTTAGGATGTGGCTTTGGTTTGTTCAGATGTCACAGACCTGGCTGGTCACAGTGCTGGTGTCTTCACAGGCAGCTTCAGGTGTTGGCTCATAGCATTTGCCTTCTACAGAAAAGCTCCTGAAAGGTGCCAATCACAGAGCTTGGCTGACATCTGTTCCCTGCCCCTCCTAAATCTGAGTAGGGGTAATCTGAACCTGAACAGGGAACCCAGCTTGCCTGCTGCAGCATCTGTCCTCTGAGATCTAGAGGAAATAGAGCAGCAACAAAACGTTCCCATGCCCTCCCCTCCTAGAAGAGCTGTGCTGCATCTCTGACGTGCAAGGCACTTGGTTGAAGGGCTGCTCTGCAGTTCTGCTTGAGCCACTGCATTTCCTTCACAGCAAAATCACAGGATGGATGCAAATAGCTTGGGGGTGGGCACTGGGGTGTTCCAGTCTGTCGCTCCGCAGCCCTTGTGCAGAGCCTGTGTGCTCCTTGCAGGCTCTGCTGCCACAAAGCACTTAAAATGCAGATAATATCTTAAAAAAGAGGCTGTATTCACATATGGACAGGAAAGGATGCAAACATTCTTAAAGACTTTGTCAAGCTGAAGCCCTAGGCCTTATCTACAAAGGGAAATCATCCAGAATAGCCCTTTTGCATCCATCTACATGACTTGGTCATGCCTTCTCTGTGCTCAGGAAACAAGACTGCTGTGTGCAGGGATGTATGTGAGCTGCTTATGCATGGCATGACGGGGCACAGGCGAGCTGCCTGTGTGCTCATACAGCCCGTGATGCTGCAGCTTCATTGCTTGCAGCTCCAGAGCTGACTTGTGTTCATTCTGCAGCAATGCACTACTACCATGCTGTTAGCCACTGCATAAAAATAGCCAGGAACTCCTCTGTAATGCTTAAAATCAGGAGAGGAGATGACATGAAATGGATACAGTGCTTCATATTTACTCCCAAGCTTATGTAACAATAGTTTGTTCGTGTAGACAGACTTTTAGCCTCCTATTTGCAATGCTACATTTCTTTTTACATGTTGAGGCTTGGTATGAATGGGAGATAAGGAATAAATCAGTGTTTGTTCTTTGTGCAGAAAACTCCGACCACTTGTTTTGTGAAACTAGCCAAAAGCCATAGTGATTCTAAACACAATATCCCTTGGTAGCTATTTTAATTAGTAGCTATTAATTACCAACAGTTAATTGAAAATAGCTTACTATCTGGGGAATTGCTACATTTTATTAGAGCTATGACATTGCCCTAATCATGTTCTTGATATAATTTCCTGGAAAAAGTCTGCTTCACACTTAATTATTATTTTGGAAAACTATTTGTTTTTGCCTTTTGCTGCAAGGCTTCTGCCCATCCAGATGAGCTGCCCACCCCCTTTGCAAAAACAACCTGTGTCTGTAGTTTAAAAAAAGACAGGTTTCACTCCTTGCTGGAGATGTGATGCTAATGACACCTGTGCCCCCAGGACCTGCCGTGGCAGAGCTGCGGGAATGCCTGGAACACCGACCGCTGCTTCTCCAACTACTCCCTGGATGACACCACCAACCTCACGAGTGCTGTCACCGAGTTCTGGGAGTATGTCACAGCCTGCCTACACCAGGTTTCTCCCCACTGCAACCATCCTACCTGTCTGCCAGGGCTGCTGCCCTCCATGTCAACTCCAGACCTTGGAGAACTGGCTGCTAACTGGGGCAGGCATAGGGTGGGGAGCACTGTGCAGTTGCATGTCAGATGAATGGAGAGTAATGGCCTCACTGCATCTATCTTCCTTCCCTTAGCCCCTCACCACGTGCCACAGGTCCCTCTAGGTCTTGTGGGCTCTCGTGCATGTCTGCAACTGGCCCTTCACACTCCAGCCACCACTGAGATCTCCAATCATCATACCCCCAGGGGTCAGACTTTCCCTTAACACAGCCTCTCCCACCCTAGGAGAAACATGCACCAGATGTCCAGTGGCCTGGGGGAGCCTGGATCCATCCGCTGGCCCCTGGCTGGCACACTGGCCCTGGCCTGGCTGTTGGTCTACTTCTCCATCTGGAAGGGTGTGGAGTGGACGGGCAAGGTATGGTGTGAGGAATGGGTGATTCGGTGCTGTCAGAATGTCCTCCAGACTCAATTTAGTCTGAGTGTCTGTAACTAATGTTATGGTGCTTCAAGGCTGAATTGCAGTAGATGCTATTAAATTCTTGACATTTACCTTGCACGGCGGTAAAAATTGCTATGTTCATGGTAACTTTCAATCTAAGTGTAGAGAATAATTCTTCCTCGCAAAGCTGCAGGTCCACGTTCTCAGTCTCTCTGAAGATTTGGGGAAGAGATTTTCAGAGATGACTTATGTTAACCCGCATCAGGACAGTTCTCCAAGGTGATGAGGTCTATTCTGGGTTCCACCCTACAATAATAACATCTCTTGAAATGCTGTGGGCTGAAAAGCACTCACCATCTCTTTAGAAAATCTTTCTGCTGCCATTTAGGTATTGGTGAGATACCTATGGATCAGAAGTATATGATTATTTACTGTGTAGCCTTTCAGACCAGCACAGTTGAGAGGTAATTGCTTAGTTTATTGAAATGGCAATGCTGAGATACTGAGGTGTGTTATTTAGAGCACAGCATGATGTTAGAGGGACAGCATTATGAAAGGAATAATCTACAGTGAAGATCAGAAAGAAGCACTTCAGAGGGAGGTCACCTCAACTGCTGACACCCCTAGGGGTTCTCAGATGGGGTTTTGCTACACAGTCACAGCTAAGTCCCAGTGACTGCCATTACCTGTTGAGTGATGGCACATGCTTGCAATTCTCTGAAGAGTTGGAGTCAAGAGAGCTAATGTTTCTTGATGCATTGGACTAGTGAAGTGCTGGCTTTAGCTCCGCAAAATAAGGATGCGATGATTTAAAGGGATTACTTCTGTGAACTAAATTTATCCTTCTGCAATCCTCTTGTCTTTGGGCAATCCATCTAGAATTTTGCCTGCTACTTTTGCGATTAGTGCATCCTTGCTTGTCTTTGGCACAGAGAAACAGCCAGAAATGTTACTCGCATAGGAGTGTGAGGCGGAACACACAAGGAGGATATTAATCAATTTCTTCCCTTCAGGGGCTGTGCAGTCTGCTCTCTCCATGATTACAGGCTCATCCATGAACAGCAGTGCTTGGGTACCTTATCCCCCTCAAAGGTGGTGGGGGGTACACAGTGACTGCAGTACCACCATGGACAGGAACTACTGACACTATCTCTTCCATGATTTCTCTTGTAGGTGGTGTATTTCTCAGCCACCTACCCCTACTTCATGCTGTTCATCCTCTTCTTCCGGGGAGTCACGCTGCCCGGGGCCAAGGAGGGCATCCTCTTCTACCTCACACCTGACTTCAGGAAGCTCTCCGACTCTGAGGTTGGTTGCCTGGCTGTAGCCATCCTGTCGGTACTTCTTATGCCCAGCTATCTCCATATCAGTATTTCCTTTAATATTTTAAGAGAGAACTAAAACTGAAAAGGAATATCTCCCTGCTTGGGTAGTCATTACCCTCACCGTTTGAGACAAAATTCAGGTTGTTTGTGGGTGGAAAGCCATGCAGCATCTCTGTTGTAATCAGGTGATATTGTCCATGAGGGATGAGAAATTACCCCAGTGAAAGAACCTCCCCTCTGGGTTGGGAATGGCTCATTTCCTGACTGACCCAGTGCTGGATGACCAAGCCCCCAAGCCTGTAGCCCAGACTGACCCTGTGTAGCAGGTCATCAGTCTCTGCAGGGAGGGAGAGATGGATCAGAGACTGGGTAATGGTGCGCAGAGTCCACCAAGTTGACTGCATGGTGGAGGACAGACACAAAGCTTGCTCCTTTTCTGCAGGTCTGGATGGATGCAGCCACACAGATCTTCTTCTCCTATGGTCTGGGGCTGGGGTCCCTGATTGCACTGGGGAGCTACAACACTTTTCACAACAATGTCTACAGGTCTGTTGGGTTTTCCTGGCTCTGTCGAGTTTTGGTGGTGGGAGCAGCAGAGAATCATGCACTGTTACCATCATGACATGACCAGTAGAGCCTCGCTCTGCTACTGCCCTGAGTGCTTGCAGGGATAGAGGCAGCACAGCAAGTCTGGGTGCCTGGCCTCTGCTGTCCCCCTCTGTCACTAAGCAGCTAAGGGGCACGCTGTCTCCTCCCTAGTGGGGAAGGCTTAGTCTTCTCTTCGCCCATCCTTTGTTCCTCACCTATTTGGTAGGGACCTGAAAGTGGCTTCTTTTCTTCCCTTCTCTCTTCCAGAGACTCCATTATTGTTTGCTGTATAAACTCCACCACGAGCATATTTGCTGGATTTGTTATTTTCTCTATCGTTGGCTTCATGTCACACATCACGAAGAAGTCGATTTCAGAACTGGCCTCCTCAGGTGAGCAAACATGGCAGCATTGCCAATAATACCCAGAATGTCTATTCCTTCCCTGATCCCCCAACATCACCTCTTAAGGTTTGTATCTCTCTGCACTGTTATTCAGTTATTCTTGAGTTAAAATGCAGGAGTCAGATCTTAGTATTTTCCTGGGAAACCTTTATATGTTGTGCATGTGTAAAGGGCCAGATTCCCTGGCACTGATATAATGATAGTTTGTGTATTGGTGTAGCCAATACCACTTCACACACTTGAAGGTCCACCGTGGGAAGTTTCCACAAGTCACCCAAAATAGCAAACCCGTGTACAAATTCAACAGCAGCATTTTTAGAGAAATTTGTCCATGAGTGTGGGATGCTCCCAGGCCTTTTTTCTCCATGACCAAGCACACAGTCATCTTTGTATGTTTTCTGTCCAAGACCAGTCTGAATCACCAGACATTCACTGCACACCAATTCCTGCTGCAGGGAGCATTTCTGCCTCCTCTTAATGTCCACCTGCTTTCACTGGTGAGGTTTTGTGAGCTTTGGCTGCAGAGAAATATTTTGTCTGTTTGCTTTCTGAAACCTTTCTTGGAGAACAGTTGCCTCCTCACATACTGCCTATGTTCTCAGTAGATGTGGTCAAAGTTGCTGTTCTTTTTACATGCAAGATTTTGAAATTGTGATCTCTGAATAATTTTTTAAAAATGTAGATGAGACTGTGTCTTTTTGCCCAAAGACTATTTTGAAATTGCTGTCAATTTCAAAAGCTTTTATCTCAAGCAACAGCATTATGTGATGGGGAGAAAAAAAAGACACCAGCACCAAATTTCTTTTTTTCTTTTTTCTAGCAAAGTGCTCCAGTTCCATTTGGTAGCAGTGATTTGATGACTTTTGCTGGCAGGAGGAGAAAAAGCAAAGCATCTCCCCAGTCATTGCTGCCTCCCATCCCACCCCTGTGCACCCAACATGGTTGGTGTGTCATGTCACATCTGTTGTAGTAACTTCCCACAGTTTCTGCCTGTCATCACTGTTTCTCTTCACTGTTGCACATCACTGTGACTTTCCACCAAACACTTTATAAATGTGGACTCATCTCTCATTTCTCTTCTGCAGGACCTGGACTGGCTTTCCTCGCCTATCCGCAGGTTGTCACCCAGCTACCCCTGTCCCCGCTCTGGTCGATCCTCTTCTTCTCTATGCTGATGATGCTGGGCCTGGATAGTCAGGTAAGGCAGCCCAGAGACAAAGTGGGGTAAAATACAAAGATATTTTTGGACCTCACGGTGGTTTTGCCTTCTGCATCTTGAGTTAGTGTCTTTTCACAGATTCTTTCATATGAAAAAAAATCTCTTCCGTGGTCATCACGCCCACACTCTTCTCATATGCTGCAAGTTGGGTGGTATCTGACCAGTCAGCCTTATAAGAAGATCACCATTTCCCTGCAGAAGGATCTTTGGAAAGCTGTTCTCCATTCAGGACAGTTTTGGGCCCCAGAGAAGTGTTGGTGCTGCTGCATGGATGCAGTGTGTCCTGGTCTTGTTGGATGGCCCTGGCAATTGAACTGCCCAGTAGCTCACAAGCTCTAAATGGAACCAGTGGGAAACTAGCCCTGCCAAAATGCTTTGGGACAGGAAAACTGGGAGAAATGAAAAAATACATACATTTCAAGCAATTACTGTTTTTTTCCCCATAAGATATTAAATGTTTTCCTTGAAATAGGAATGTGAAATAAGGAAAATCAGTATTAACTGTTACATTTTGTGTCTACCTAATAAGAGTTTGTGGTCACTGCAGTCGTTGGTATTTTATGAGAAGCTAATTTGGGATGCTTTGGATTTTCTAAGGTGTCATGGAGCACCTTCACCAACCTGGATTTCCTGTAAGTAAAGGCAGAGTAAGAGAATGCCATTACTTTAGCTTACTGTTGCAGGCTGGAGTAGAAAGTCCCCAGCACATACCAGTCTCCCACCAGACCACATCTCTCTGCCAAGGCATTGGCAGGTTTCACTGAGAAAAGCAGTGATGCAGCATCTGAAGCAGTGGGAATAGTGGTTTGGTGCAGTGTTTTGGCGCTGTTTTTAGTAACTAGCATAGTCCTGAGCAGAGGTGAAGTGCTCTGCTGTTTGAGCTCCCAGGCTGGCTTTGTAGTGAGCAGGTGGAAAGAAGTCATGTCTTGGGAAAGTATTGCAAAACAAAATAGTATGGGCTCTGTATTTTTTTTTAACAAGTAACGATACTTTTTAAATCTGATAATTTAGCATAAATGCAGCTACCTGGTGAGGCAGTCCCTCTGGAGGAGAGGGTGAAACCGAAGGCTCCTTCAAAAGCATGTGCTTGGTCTGTCACATCCTTCCCTGTGGCAGCATGGTCTTCCTTGCTGTGCAAAGCCTTAGAACAAAATGGACTCTCTCCTGTGTTACACATAGCCTTCATAAAACCAAATCTAATTCCTGATCAGACTCAGGCATATCCCTGACCTGTCATACTTTGTTTCTAAGAAAAATACAATCAACCATACCTGCTTTTCAGTTACAGCACGCTCCCACAAAAACACATCCTGGAGCTCTCAGCTGCATTACCACAGACATTATTTGGCAAATAATTTCAAATAATGACTAAACGTTTCGAAAGAAGCTCCATTTACAGGAAAAAAAAACCAACACAAAAAACAAAAAACTACTCTCCATGGATTATTCACTCATCTCCAGTAAATAGTTTGAGACATGACAATAAGCCCTCAAAGCACTGTGTGGAATTTATTTGCTGCATTTGCTTCTCAAATACTACTTGAAATTCTCCAGGTCCCTCCGCCAGCCGGTCTCAGAGGGCGGGCGGTCTGTGGGGGGCTATCACTGCCTGGAGGACAAGCAGGGAAAGGACGCACCAAATGGAAAAAAAAAGCTTTTAAAGAAGGGCAGATAAATAGATGGGAAGGAGCTTTCTGCATGCATGGTGGCACTCTGAGTCAATCACACGCTTTACAGAATGGCAGCTTAGGCGTATAAAGCAACACGCACACAAGGGCTGCAATTACACATGCATTTTAAAGTATCCATTTCAAAAATGACAGTTTTGATATATGCTTGTTTTAAATATTGTTTGTGGTACTTGCAGATGAGGAGCAGCTGTTTTCATTAGGGCACAGCAGGGACCCTGGCCACCCTCCGGGCATGGGGACAGAGGGGTGTGGGAGCCTGGCCAGCAAGGGAAGGTCGGGCTGAGGTCTGTGTTTGTGATGCAGCGATGAGACCCATCCCCTCAGCAATGCTGCAAGGAGGTCCACTTGTGTCCATGAGGTTCAGCAAAGAACTCAGCAGTGCAGCTCCATCTGCCTCTCTGCCATCATGCTCATCTCCTCTGCAGTGCCTTGAACGCAAGCAGTGACCTACATTGATATGTGCACCTCCCTCCTATGCCCCCACTTGCTGCTCGTGGTCCTTAATGTTTGCTCTGCCTCTGATCCACTCTGGCTTTAGCTCTCTTGCGTCTAGACCCTCTTGCATAACATGCTAATGCTTTCTTTTAACCTACCAGTTTCCAGGTCAGGCGTTTTTCTCCCCAAGGGAGCTGACAAGCCTTGTGACTGCAAGCCTGCATCTGTCCTTTGTGAGACCGCCTCTTGCAGGTTATTCATGAGGATTTGTGGCTGAGAGCAGTGAAACCCATGCTGCACATCTGGCAGCTGTGGTTAACCTTCTCATAGGTCCTGGTCCCAGTCCCAGTCCTGCTCAGGCCATGATTCTCCTTCTGATTAGTGTTGCTGGAGAGGGATAGCACATCCTCAGCACTGTCAGGATGGGGGAGACACTGCCAAGTCCAGGTCGTTCAACCCAGCAGCTCGTGACGGTGATCATGCACCAAAATGAAGAGACTGGAAATAAAACCTTTAGGAGAAAAATGTTATCACGGCCCCAAAATCAGCAAACTCTCCTCACTCCTGAAAGTAGCACGCTTTCCCCCAGCTGCCTGCTTATCCTGGGGAGTGTCTGAGGTTAGGTATTAGAGCTGGGAAAGTAAGACCCTGGACCACACATGAATCTGCAGTCCCAAGGCTGTAAGTAGAGTACCTCCAGCTCCTGTAGCTCTCTGCAGTCTGACACTGACAGGTCATTTCCAGTGAATGGTAAGAAGTTCTGTTTTAGGGCTAGAAAAAACAGCATGCCACTGCTTGGTTCCCCATTTTACCCATTACATGCTGGAATCCTCTCATGCCCACTCTCTCCCCCAGTCCCTCCCAGCCCTTGTCCCTCCCTGCCTTGCCCAGTGCCAGGTTCTGGCCATGCATCCATGCGGAAAAGAATAGCTTTCGACAGGGCTGGTTTTGTCATGCTGATGCTTCACACCGTGGTGCCAGCTCTGTCCTGACTCTTGTAGACAGTGAGCTGGTGGGATAGGATGAAGAGCTTGCTGACAGTGAGTATACAGACAGATTAACCCATTCTCTAATGGCAAGGGATGCTTTAATAGCACTTGTGTCCAGCATAAAAGGCTGAGCTCATTACAAATTCCAAACAAAGCAATTGAGCTTAGGCTCTCTGGGATGCAGCTTTCCATGCTGCAACATGTGGAGATAAAACCCCAGGCAGGAATATTGCTCTTTGCCTCTCTCTGTGTCCCAGAAGCCAATGGGATGTCAGCTCCTCTACTATCCCTGCCCAGCAGCAGGAGTGACTCAGATGTCTGGCTTTGCTTCTGTAGATTTTTCCAGTGCTCTGCTACTCTTTTTAGTCTGTGTATTTCTATATCCATCTCTACTGATTATTTTCTTTCTTGTCTCAAATCTGAACCTAAAAATGCCCCCACTTTCTACAGCACTCTCCTGGGGGACAGAGAAGTCTCTGATATCCATCTGTCACTGCCATTGCACTGGTTTGTATGTTCACTGGGGGTGAACATACCCCCAGTGCTTGGAGCTTGCTGCCCTCATCAATTTCCCAGTGGTTTTGCTATGGGCAAGGTGTGCTCTCTGAAAGCTGTATGTTACCCATGGTTCCTAGAAGTGAGACCTGAAAGTGAATCTCATAATTTAAGAGGAAATAGGTGAGAAGGATGTACTTCACACATACACAACTTGCTATAGGGCAGATCATGGTATAGACAGCATTAACTCACTGCGTCTAGTACGGCACAGCTCCAGAAAGACCACGTTGTGAGGATGGCCTTTTAATATAGTACATGCATTTTAATGCAGTGCTTGAAAAAAGGGAAATAAACTCAAGGAACAGGTAGTCAGAGATGTTGTTGTTACGTATTGCATGGGGGACTGGACAGTGGGTGATACAGCAATATAATGAGTGCTTTAGATCACTGAACAGCACAGGCACTGCAGCAGTATGCTGAGAAGAGCACACCAGGGAAAGGACGAGCACATGTGCCAGAAGCAGAGCTGTTGCTGTGATGGAGAGGCTGGCAGAGCTATGGAGCAGGGCAGCAATGGGGTAGCCCTCGAGAGTTTGAGGGGAGGCAAATGTGGAGATGCATCTCAGCTAATTTTAGGCATCTTAGCTCAGTGTTTTTAATGCCCTGTATAATCAGTGAAGAGAGAGAGGTACTTTCAGGATGTGATTCAGGGCAGCTCTGTGCAGAGCCTTCTTTTCTACTTTCTACAGGTGACACTTAAAGTAATGAGGCTGTCAGCACTGGGGTTAAATGTAGGTGGGGGTGATGTCAGGCTAAGACATTCACAAATGTTTCCTTGGTGTGTGTCTTTTGCTGCAGTTCTGCACTGTGGAGGGGTTCGTTACTGCCCTGATGGATGAATATCCTCATATCCTAAGAGCCAGGAAGAAGATCTTCATAGCGATAGTCTGTTTCATCTCTTATCTCGTTGGATTCTCCAATATCACCCAGGTACAGACAACCATGCTTGTATGTCCATTCCTGGCACCTGCCCAGTCACCCACACATTTCACAGGAGCACCGAAAGCTTTAGGAGAAGTGACAGCATCTGTAGGAGCCATCCCAATTCTGGACATATGGGCTTATCATTACTGTCACATCTCAAGTGATGCCTCCATAATTGCTGCGGCCATCCTGTAGTCAGCCTGGTGTGTTTTCTTGCTATTTGCAATAAGGGCTCAGGCCAGCAAAGCCCATGCTGAAGGTACACTTGGTGCAGAGGGTTAAGATAACATAAAGACCAGTTTCTTGGAGCCCTGAACCTCTAGGACTGAAGCCAAGGTTTATGTGTGTGAATATGGGACTGAGTGGTCTGTAGATTTGTGAGGAGCACAACAAAACTCCTGGGAAGGGCAGAATGCACTAAATTAGGTGATTCCAACTAAAACAGGGATAAGTAAGAAAGCCTCATGAATCCCCATTTTTTCTATTCGCCATTGGCCATTCAAGAGCACACCGGTTTTTCTGCTGGGAACCTGATTCCAGTGGAAACATTTCAGTGCCTGCTCTGCTGTCTGGAGAAATTAACATTAAATCCAGCAGATGTAGTTAGTAGCAATTCAAGCAGCTGGCTGATATTGTCAAACATAATCCATAACTAAACTCCTTGACCCTGGCTTTCTCTCCTCAGGGTGGCATTTATGTTTTCAAGCTGTTTGATTACTACTCAGCCAGTGGCATGTGTCTTCTCTTTCTTGTCTTCTTTGAGACCATCTCAATTTCTTGGTGTTATGGTAAGCAAAAAAAGACCTTGTTTCTTTCTTGTCTCTACGGGCAAAGTGTGATTTTTCAAAAGCATCCAACAGTAAAGGCAATAAAAGATTTGCAACTGAAAATAGCTGAGGCTGATAATTCCAGAAAATCAGGAGCAGGAGGCTGTCATCTCTCTTCCCCAGGCCACCACAGAGACCTGTGCACTAACTGGCAGATGCCTATGGTCATGCCTTCAGGTCCTCCCAAGACACCTGGAATGTGCAAGATGACCCTCTGTTTGTGTCCCCATCCTTGGGCCCTTCAGATAATGGCTCTGACACCACAGCACTGTCACCTTTTCGCTGTGGCTGGCCTTTGCTCTGTCATGAGAAGAGGTGAAGCCTATGGGGCACAGAGATGGGATGCTTTTCTCAACAGCCTTTTCTTCTAGGTGTGAACAGATTTTACAGGAACATCGAAGAAATGATTGGCTACAAACCGTGCATCTGGTGGAAAATCTGTTGGGCGTTTTTCACTCCTCTTGTCTGCCTGGTAAGAACAGAAGAGTCATATCTGCAGGAGTGGATCCAGAAGGGCCTCTTAGTTTGGAAGGGCTGTAGGGGATACACTACATTTTCATTCCACTAATGGTCTGTCCATAACTGCAAGGTACCTGGGATGGGCAAAGTACCTGCCGGAAATAGTGCATAAGGAAGTCTTCAGAGTTAATTACTTAATCTAAAAGATCCTCTTAGTTCTTATATCTGAACACCAAGAGACGAGCAAATAATTTACTGTATTTAAAAGCTGTTATTTGTAGAAGAGAAGGTTCTCAGCCACTGTGGCTCCTGCACTGGTGCCTAATAGGCTTGTCAGAGCAAAAGACACCAGCAAATACAGTACAGCTGATGGTGGAGCAATTTTGCTTTTGCTGGTTCTCACATTTCCAGCAGTGGTAGTACCAAGAATGGTGAGAGAAGGCCAATAATAGGAAGTTAAAGGTTCCTGAGGCCAGCTGTGAAGATGCTGTCAACTTGGTTAGGAGCTGCTTGCAAGGGCACTGCTTATCTGAGCAGTCTGGTGAAGAAGGAAATCGGGGTTATTCTAGTTCTAGCTTTCAGCATAGGGTAGTCAGGGGGGAAATGATAGAAAATTAAGAGACAGTGGGCTGAAAGCTTCTATAATAATTTAAGGTGCTGTTGGATTGCTGTAAGACGGTTTGGCACTAAGAGGGTGATGAAGGAAGAAATCAATGGATGTTCTCTGATCTTGCACACCCTCAGTTGTGATGGCTGCTGCTCTTTTTCCAGGGTGTGTTCTTATTCAGTGTGGTGGAAATGACCCCTCTGACACTGGGAAAATACATCTATCCCGCATGGGGACAAGGTATTGGTTGGCTCATGGCGCTGTCCTCCATGGTACTGATCCCAGGATACATGCTGTACAGCTTCTTCACCTCAACAGGGACTCTCCGGCAGGTATGTATGACTTCGTCACTCCTCTTCTGTGAAGAAGAAATCCTTAAGATTTTGTAACACAGAGAAATCCCAGTTCCCAGCGGTCCCTGGCTGTGAGCAGTTACCTGACACTTTTCAGCAGAGAGATCAGCATCCTCCAAGCATGAAGCTTGAGATAACTCAGGGCTAAGGCCTGCTAGTGATGGAGACAGCTTTGCAAACAGCAGTCAGTGTATTAGGGGGACAAGAAGCCAGGTAGAAATCTATGCAGAACCCAAAATACCTACAACTCTTTGATCTTGCTTAAAATATATATTTTTTATTCTTGATTGGAGCAAGGTTATATGCAGCAGTGAATCACGAATCTCTGTATGTCATACATGGTAATTGCTGTTGAGATCTTATTTACAGTGTTGATGTTCAATCTTGAGAGTGCTGTGCACGAAGTCCCCGTCTCCATGCCTTCTGCTGTGAGCTACAGGTGCGAGCAGTCACTGCAGGGGTGCTGCTGATTTATGACTTTCCCAGCCTGCCTTCAGCAGCCAGCTGGCGCCATCTAAACCCCGCCAGTTTAGTTCGTGAATGTCATATTTTGAATAATGTTTAGGTCCAAATGCTTTGGCTAGAGCTGCTGGGCTGAGATCAGCTTCAGGCCCTCTGCTTCTGAGGTCAGGTTGCAGGTGGATTTGACTTTCTTTCCTCCCAGCTCTCTATTTAGATTGGATCTGTGACAGGATCTGCCTGGGTCTAATGTGTTAGATGGGCTTTCAGTTTCTGGTCTCTCATTTGAGTTTAGTTTCTGATCTCTCATTTGAGTTCAGTTTCTGATTCTTGCTGTTTGTATTGGGAGCAGCTTTGAGATTCTGCAGCAGTTAGACCTATGTAATGCCAAGACAGTAGGGTGATGCTGGGTTGATGGCCAGCTGCAGTTCCACTAGGAGAGCCTTATTCAGATTTCTAGAGGGCTTCTTAAACCCTCATAATAGGAGCTGGAAAAGGGGGAAAAGGAATTCTGGCAAACAAACAGATATGTTTTCAATCCTATTCCCATTAGGAATGTAACAAGACATCTTGGCATCTGGGGGAGCCAAGCCAGCCTGTGGCTCTCCTGGAGTAGCTGCACTTCTGGCTGAGGGCTTCTGCTCCTGGTGCTCATAGATCCAGAGAGAAGCAGCAGATGGCAGCAGGAGGGAGGCAGGTTTTTGTGTGTGTGTGTTCCAGAGAGATGGAGAGAATTTTTGGCCTCTTATATGCAGAGATCCTGGATTAGTTTGTAATAGAGCTGAAGCTGGAGGGAAATTAGATGCCAATGCTGAATAAAGTGGTTTTGACAGACAGGGAAGATTACAAGTCATTTTGATCCTACTGAGCATGAATGTGAGGGGAAAAGAAAAGACCATGAATGGCAGAAGCAGCTCAGTGATCATTTCAGGGAATTCACCCAGCAACAGCCACTTCAGCTGTGCTGGAGAGCTGGAGCTTGTTTCCCTTTGCTGCAAAGAGCTTCTTCCTGGCTTAGTGATGCCTATTCAGGTCGGGCTCTATTCTTCTCTGCCTTCTCTTCTGCAGCATCAGTCCCACTCCGGCAGACAAAGTGACTCATAAGCATTCATCACTCCCGATGCTCAGTCTGCATGCTTCCAGTAATGACTTGCCCCTCTGTATCTTCTTGGGTACTGGCTTCATTTTATTGCTCTTTACAGTTTTCATTTGATCAGTTTACGGCGGTGGGAATCACTGCTGGTGCAAAGGTTTGTGCAGGTGGACTGGTCTGATCCACAGTAGAGTCACAGACCGTGACCTGTCAGCACGCTGCAATTGGTTAATGACATTTCACAGGAAACCCTAACTGTAAAAAGGGGGAAGCTTGGAAAATGTCTTTGCTCTGAAGACTGTGACATTACAGCTCTCCCTTGCTCCCATTAGCAGTTGGCACTGCCTGGTAGCTGTTTCCCCATGTTATAAAGGTGACCCCCGCACTTCAAGTAGAAGTGCTCTGCACAGCACCAAAGCAGGGACTCACATGGCCTGGCAACAGAGGCAGAGTGGTGCTGCAAGGGCATCCCCTTGCACTGGCAGTGAGGCCACCCCAAGGCTGGGGACCGGGGATCCCAGTCTTCAGCTGACACCCTCTCTCCCCTTGTTCCCGAGCAGCGTTTCCAGCAGATGACGCAGCCCCAGCCAGATGTGCAGGTGCAGAAGAATGGCCTCCAGCCGAAGACGTCCCTGAATGGCAGGGGATCAGATGCTGCTGTCTAGGAGAAGAGCCGGAGCTCCTCGCCCTGCCCTATAGCTGCCCACACCATGCTATTCCTCCAGTCCCTCTGGTACAGCCCACTGTCCCCAGCTCTGCAGTGGCTTCGCATGAGAGGACGCAGCAGAGGAACTCCAGCACCTCTGTTCCCCTGGCTGACCCTGTGTCACATCACTGACTGTCTCCATCGTGCAACACTCTGGCCCAGGCTCTCAGAGAGGAGCAGCCTGTAGCCTCTCGACCAGAGGTGGTGTTTCTAGAGAGCTTATACTGATGGTTCACTGTTTCTTTCTTCATCTTGCATTTCCATGTGATCCTACGCAGCAGCCCCATAGTACACAGCCATGCTTCACCTCAGAGAGCTACCTGCCACCAGGTTCAAATCTCAGATGGTGATCAAATGATGTAGCATGAAACAGTGCTAGCAAATGCAACTCTGGAAGGGATGTGGCAGATCAAGCAATTCCAGTGAGGAGCCCTGCATGTTGGTAGCAGTAGGACATAGCTCAAAGTGGAGAAAGGCATCAGGAGAGGATGCAACACTCTTAAGTACTACGTTTCAGCCCTGCACATCTCCAACCATTATCACCCATCCAGCAGGTTGGCCCCATGAGCCACAGCCAGGCACAGAAGACAGCCCTTCTCTCCTGGAGAGCCTTGCCCTTTGCAGCTCTGTGCAGCAGCCACACCTTGATGTGAAGATCTGAATGTATAGGCTGGATCTTGTAAAGCTGAAAGCCAAATATTAAGAGCTGCAATCACAGTTCATCACAATTAATTTCAGCTAGTTACAGAAGTATCATTCTTCCTTATCCTGTAATTTTATGCACTATAGTGTACCTGAAAATTTGTATTCCACTTTCACCCATGTTTATAAACTGGGCTATAAAAGAGCCCACTCTTCTCATATCCTTTGAGAGGGACATCTGTGCTGAGGGCAGTTCATAGAACCATAGAATCATTGCTGTTGCTCTTTGGTCTTAGCGTGAATGACCTTTACTACAAACCCTGCTTTCACTTGTGCATCCCGGTCACATCACCTCCCTCCCCTTAAATGTAGGCCAAGATCTTCAGAAGTGGGTAATGGGCAAAAAAAGTCAATGCTTGAATGAAGCCCTAAGACTGTGAAAGATCTTGATTTTCTAAGGGTATTGGGGCAACTCCAGGTAGAGGAAGCTGGAGTCAGCAGTCCGTTTGGAAACTCTTGGCTAAGAGCTCCCTTACACATGCAAGGCTTCACTCCTGGGCCAGCAGTGGTATTACCTTGCACTTGTGTTCTCAGTATAACAGTATTCAGTGAGAAATAGCCATCCACTCAGCTTCCTCCTCCTAATTTTCTCTTTGGCTCTTTCTTTTGTCTTGCTTCCTTTCGTTCTCTTGCCACGTTTCTTCCCAGTTCCCACCCACCCAGTGGAAATGAACTACTTCAACGAGCTTCATCCTCCTTTTTTGCTGGTACTACCAGAAATTGCAGCTTTCCCTCCCTTCTCTTCCTTCTGTTTCTATCTGTGTTTCCAGCCTAATTTCTCTGCTCCTCTCACATCTCCTCCTTCCACCCTTGCCACTTTTCCCTGCCTGTCTGTGGCTCAGCTGTGAGCTCACTCAGCCCTTCACCCCCAGCTGCCCAGTCTGTAAGGTCCTGTATCCATCCCAATATCACAATTATAACCTGTTCCAGCTGTCTTATTTCCCTCCTTAGACCAGAATGAGCTGTGCCAAGCAGTATAATTCCTTGGTATTACAAAGAGAAGGCTCTCAAACCTCACTCCACCAGTTTCTGCAGAGCTGTGCCTGCTCTGACAGACTGTGGCATTTCCTGATTTTGCACTATCCCACTTCCACCAGCAGATATTTGGATCTGCTAAGCCTGGTGTCTGTGGCTGTGCAGGGAGGATCTCACCCTTTGCCAGTTCTGCCCTAGCGTCAAATCACTTCTCTAGCACTTCAGGTCTCTCACCTCCATTGCAGTCAGTCTTCCTTTTCAATGGCAATGCAGGGATGGGGCTGGATCCATTAGCTCACCCCACATCCCAGAAATACTACTCATGTGCAGACACGGTGAAGCAGCCACACATACTTGGTGACTTCTTGGCTGCAGGTTTCGGACACCAGCTGAAGAGCTTGCGACTCTCATAGCCTCAAGTCTCCTGCCATTCTGCTTCCCCACAGCACCAAACACCTGCTGGCGCTTGGTATAATCCACCCGAAACCTCTTAATTCTAAGGAGCTATTTAGGGAGCTGTGCTCAAATCCTTTCAAAATCCTCTTTTTTTCTGAGGGCTGCAAAAAAATGAATGCCTTTACCCCCATGCCCTGTGCAGCAGCAGCAGCAGCTGTGGGTGACGTAGAAGGCCTTAGGATGGCTTCGATGCTGCTCAAGCACCACGACCCTGGAGATGCAGGGTCGATTCTCCCCAGGACAGGGGAGCTCATCCTGCCGCTGCCCCCCACTGTGCTCCAGCAGCTGGTCATGAATTGTGTGAATGTGTGTGTGCAAGGTGTGCAATGCCACACAGACACTGTGTGTGGCACCGTCAGGTTTTGGCCAGGCAGCCACTGCTTCTAGTCTCTCCACTTCTCTATTAAACGATGCATTGGACGCTGCCATGAAAATGATGCAAGGTCCGTTCTGCTCCTGACACACCTTTCAGGCCTTTGGGAAAGGGAAAATGAGAGACTTTGATTGATGGATGAAAGATGTGGGCTCCCGTGGGGGCTAGCTGCCAGCACCCCTCTGCCTGCGTGGCCTGTGCAGCAGCTCCTGGGTCAGTCCTGCCACTCCTTCCTGCCCTCTTTTCCCCTTCCTCGTCTCTGTTTGGCATCCTCTCGATCTCCTGTCTCACCTTCTCCCTTCAGGGAGAGGTATACGCATTTTAACAACTTCCCTCTTCTTTCTGCATCTCTAATGGCACATTCAAGTGGTGCTCGTGCTCAGAGGTGCAGGCAGACGGTGACATGCACATTGTCACAGCGGCACAAGCATCACCATCCTTGACTCCCACTCAGAGTAACTCTGGCACTGGTTTCAGTCCCTGCCATGCTCCTGGAGGTTGCATCTCGGTGGGGATGGGACAAGAGGAGAGGGATGAGTGCTCTTGGTGGGAAGTGGACATATCACCTTCCACAGCTGCCTGCCCTCCTGATGGCACCACCATACCCACAGCTGTGTCTCCTGCAGCACAAACACCTCGATGCATTTTGGTCCCATAGGATGGAGAGAAAGAGAGCTGACATCTCTGTCCCGTCTGCATTTCTTGTCAATGAAGGGATTAGGAATTATAATCTCCGATTTGCATTTTAAAGCGGCTTTCCAGCTCTGCGTGAAGCCTCAGCCCAAAGTCCAGAGAAACTCAGTGGCACAGCTGCTGTCACAGCCCCAACAGCCACTGTCACAGCCCCCGATACAGCCAGAGGTGCATAGTTGCACTGTCCCCATGGCCACATCTGTACCACTTTCCACCAGTCCTATGGCCCTAGGCCCCAGCACAACTCCTGCTGCAGGGGTTCTCTGCAGAGCGGAGCCCAGGATCCTGTGGTGCCCGAGGGCCCCATGGCTGGAACTGCTTCCAGAACACTGACTGCTAAATCGTACCGGTCCCCATCACCCCATGGCCCCCAGAGGCTCCCACTCCTTACTACAGCCCCAGCCCTCTCCAAGCAGTGCGTGCTCCCTTCCCTGCACTTTTCCCCGGGCTCCTTCCTTCACCACATTGGCGTCAGACCGATGTGGAATGTTAGCAAGCTGCTGTTTGCTTCTTTTCCTTGGCATCTCTACTGCCTTTCCCTCTGCTAATTGCTGCGGCAGTGCCTCTTCTACGGCAGGCTGACAGATGGCCAGGGTTTATCTTTGAACAAGCCATTTAATAAGTGCTCCTGCTTTTCCCTTGCACATTTCTTCCCCAGCCACATGTCCTGGGCTGCTGCTCAGGCTGTCCTTTTCACTGGGGATGCCAGGAGATATGGCAGAGGCTGAGGGCTGACGTCAGATCCCAAGGGTCACCAGGCTGAAGAGCTGGGAGGCAGAGAGGCTATGGGCCCCCACTGGCTCTTTGTAACAATGTCCAAGAAAATTTGCTGATGATACTAAACTGAGAGGTTCTGCACCAGAGGGCTGAGGACATGGAACAGGCTTCCCAGGGGAGTGGGCACAGCCCCAAGCTGCTGGAGTTCAAGTAGCTTTTGGGACAGTTCTCAGACAGAGAGGGTTGGATTTTGGGTTGTGTTGTGTGGAGCTGGGAGTTGGACTCGATGGTCCTTATGGGTCCCTTCCAACTCAGAAGATTCTGCTGCAGATGAGTGGCAGCAGGATGATGGACACAGGGAATGAGCATGGCGATGCAAGAGGTGGGTGCAGAGCAGGGAGAAAGCCCTCCATGGCAAGCAGGAGATGGGTCATTCATCCTTCCTGTGGCTGGCACTGTCTGAATCCCATCTGGTCAGCTTTCCAAGCACTCAGACTGAGGTAGTGAGCATTTGAGATAGTGGAGAGCTGAAGCTTTCTGTAATGGATGGAAGTAGAAAGGTGTATGTCTACTATCAGGATAGACACCTCTTAGAGAGACACTTTAAGTGTTTTTACCACTAGTTTTGTCCCTCGAGTCCTGTGGACAAAAGCTTTTACACTCTCCTTCCACTCCCTTTTGTTGAAATGAAGTTGGTACTGTCTGGGAGGATCTTCCCTCAGGAGCAGGAGGGCTGAGGGAGACAGAAGGGCTGGAGCACAGCATCACACAGCTTAAGGCCCCACTCCACGTGCTTGAGAAGAAGTCCAGCCCATGGGGTGTATGGATTAATGCAAAATCCACAGCTTTTAACCTCAGCTGCACTCATTAGTTGCAGGAAAGATGCTCCAAGACCACCCAAGTGTGATAGAGCTCCTGAACTGATGGAATCACACAGCCCTGCTTGCCAAGTTGGCTTCATTCTTGAGGAAGCATCTTGTATCCAGCTGTCTTCAGTAGGGCAGCAGTGTGAGCACGGCTCTTGCTGCACTCAGGATCTGGCAGTGACTCTACAGAGGGACACCTCTCCCTTGGCAGCTGTGGTGACAAGAAATCTGAACCTTCAGGGAACTGTGGAGATAACTCTGTCCCCGGATCCCCTGAAACCCCAGCACAACGTTCCAGAGTCTCCCAGGCATTGTAGAAAGGAACTATCATGTCCTGTAGGCAACAGTGGTACTACAGCCTCTGTCTCTGATAAGAGACTGTGACATGGCAGTTTTGGGCTTGGGGTAAGGCTCCTGCTGCCTACTGCTCCTGCAGGGCCCCAGTGTCTGTGTTGGCCTTGGGACGAGACTCTGACCCAGGGCAGGACAGAGCAGGGCATGCAGTGCTGAGGTCAGTGGCGCCTCTCCTGCGCTTCGCTTGATGGGGCAGGGTGGGACCTACTTATAGGAAGCACATGAGGGATGTGTTTAACTTAAAGACCATCTTGAAAGGATCAGAGAAAAGCACATCTCAGAATTCTCTGTGGAAAAGAGTGGCATATACTGATCAGCTCTGAATGCACTAGGTCTATGTCATTTGTATACTATGTAGCTATGGACAGCTATAGCTGCTGTCTATATAGTTGCTGTCTATGTAGCTAGCTATAGATGCAGTATGACAGTTGTGGTGTATGCTTTTCGGGTTGTAAACTCTTTGTATTGGCACTGCCTATGTGTGCCTACACACTATCCATGGCAAAGGGTCCGGCCATCTTCTTATTAACAATAGCTAGTATATGCGCAGCAAGTAAGGCAGGAGCATAACACATATAGACAATCTGTTTTTATTGCTTTCATCTTTACAGCCAGGTGTGTGATCTAAACATCAGGCAGAAACTTCTCCAGATAATTTCCTGTTTCAAAACATCTTAGAAAGTGGATGTGTTTGGGATGGGCCAATAGATAATACATCTGTGGCACACAAAAACAGAAATGGAAGCCTCTGAATCCCTGGGAATTTCTATCCGTATCTCAGGGATTTCCACCCTCCCAAGTGTTTCACCAAAGGCCCGTGGATCTGAGGGATTCTTTGAAGCCAGCAAAGAATGTGCAGCCCACAGACTACTTCCTCAGCAGGTGCAGTCCAACCCCAGCTGCAAAAATGTGGGTTGATGTCCCCCACCTGCTGCAGAAGAGAGCTTCTTCATGTGCACGTGTTTGTCTCTGATCATCTCTCATCCCTGTGCACAGCTTCACAGAGGTTGGTTTCATTAACCCCGGGGTGATGCTTTGTGTAAATATGCATGCATATCTGATTTGCATGGAAAATGTCATTTTCCCTACACGTCCCTCATCCAAATGTTAGTCGAGCCTGAGCCTATGTAACTCACAAAGTGTGCTGTGACGGTAACTGCAGCCCACACAGCTGTCCTGCTCAGGCAGAGCGTGGATGCGCACGTCTGACGTTTTGTACGGCGTGTTCAGCAGAGGTGCCTACACATGATCTGCCATATAGTCTTACATGTTGGCAGATGGTGTGTGCATTAACGCGCCGTGTGTGCTGATGTCTCTGGGTGAATGAGTCTCTCTGCAGCCAGCTGGCATACAACACATGCACTGGCACACGCGGCGCGCGAAGTTGCTCTCCTTGCTGCAGCATGCACACACAGCAGCACTCGCTTGGCACGGCACGTGGGCTCCTTCCCCGGCGTGCACTGTGGGCAGAGAGACTGGGACCGGCCCTGCTGCATGCCAGCAAGGTGCAAGGGAAGGAGCTGCAGCATGTGGGGCTCGGCCTTTTGCCGTCCCAGTTTCCTCACCACACCGGTAAATTGCACATTGGACAAGATTATTTCTCCCTGGTTTCCTCTGGATCCGGTCCTTCAGGGACCCCAAGCATGGAGCTAACTGATGAAAACTCGGAGTGGCCACACAGGGCTGCCCCCAAGGCCAGCAGGAAGCCGTGGTGCTCAGCAGCCCTTGGGAGCCCAGCCCTGGTGTGTCAGCCATGCGCCTGCGCACACCGACGAAGCCCGGGGACACAGGAGGGGGCCGAGGCAAAGAAGACATTGGCGCACAAGTGACATATCTCAATATAATTTCTAAAACTCTATTATAATCGAACAGATAAAATACCTCTGATCTATTTCTGTTGGTTTGTTACAAAATAGCCGTTTGGACTCTTAGCTAGGTGTGACCACACCACTTTCCCCAAAGGAAGCTTTTTTCTCGGTGATATTTACAGCAGAAAACAGGTACAGACAGACAGGTGCTTTCAACAGCCTACGCACAGGTAACACGTCTGTTGTTAACTTTGTTGATTTTTTTTAAAAAGACACATTCAGATGGGGTGGTGACTAGTGCTGAAGAGCTGGGTGACTCTGAAGCTGCTGTCCCGGGCATGGCTGTGGGGAGCAGGCAGAACGCGGACAGCTCGAGCTCACAAACACAGTCCTGGAGCCCATGTGGGCACAGTGAGGCGGCGGTGGGGGGAGGCAAGACCTGCTCAGCAGCTCTCATTTCAAAGCAGAGACTCTCCCAAGCAGCAGTTTGCTGAATACAGGACTCACATTTGTTTCAGAAATCTCACCAACACGTGCAGGTAGTTGCAGGTTAAGCCTTCTGAAAAACATACAACCGAACTCTCCCAGCTCAGAGGCCCTCCGATGCTTCCAAATCTGGCAGCACTTTTTGTGAAGAAGGCTGAGTATTGGTGAAAAGCTGCTTGTGGACCATGCTCACAACTTTCATCTACAGTAATGCGTGAAAACAAAAGCAGTGCTTTGCAGGTCTTGCAGAAAACACTAGCTGCTGCTACCACAGTGGCCCAGTCTATAGCATTAAAAGCACAACAGCAGCAGACGAACACTGCATTAAACCCGGCTTGTTTGTGCTAAGCCTGATCAGACTGCCAGATTTTTCCCACCCCTTTGTTCGTGCTATAAACAAATCAATTTCACTGCATCTGCACCAGCATGAGCAAGAGAGAATCATGATGGTGATGGTTTGCATAACACAGCTGTGAGACCTCCCTAACACCTTGCTCTGTTCCACCTTACAGCAGAGCCACCTTCCTGGCTGGCCACTGAGCACCAGACTCTTGCTGCAAAATGCTCTATATTGGTTTTCTCCTTTCTCCTCCCCTCTTTTTTTTTTTTTTTTTATATAGAAGGATACGAACTCAGCAGCAAAAAGCCACCATTCTTTAGAGTTGATCTAATCTCTGCAGCGGCTTCGATGCCACCACCTGAAATGTTATACCAGCTTCACCATCAGGATCACTGCAGCCAACAGCTGGTGATTTTTCTTTGGTGAGCTGCAGCACACGTTTTGTCCTTCATGTGGCTGTCACTGACATGCTCATTCTTGCCTGTGCCCCATCAGCAGTTAATTTGTGTGCAAGGGTGTCTACTCACAGCACTACAGCTACACTGCATCTGTGTCTTGCACTTGCATGTGGGAGGGCTGTGGAAGCAGACAACACAATAGATCAGATGAGGTGCTGACATGCTTTAAAGTGCTTGTCGTCCTTCAAGACCAGCCTTCAAAGGAAAAACGATCCGTATTTTGAAGTGAAGTCCGAAGGGCTCAGCTACACAGTAGAATTTAGGGCAACCTATTCCACCTGACCCTGAAATGAAGTGGCTTGGTATCTCTGTGGCCAATCCCAACAGAAGATGTGAGAAGACAGCAAAGGTTATCTCTGCTTCTTTGCCCAAAGCTCGAGGCCAGCAGTAGCCTTTGCAGGGTCAGGAAAGTGGATCCATCTTGCCCTGAGAGACGGTTGTGCCGCAGGTATTTTGGCACTTCGGTTAATTCACATCCGCCCTTCACCCAGCATTACGGAGGGAGTCTCATGGAAGCTTCCTTCCTGCTTTTTTTACATTCTTGTTGCTTTCCCAATCAATTATTAAAGCAGCAAATCTCTCTTGTAGGAACTTCATAGATGTTATAAATATTTTATCCCAAAAAATTATTTCATCAAGTACCTTAAGGTTTTTGTTGTTGTCACTTCGTGTTAAATGTCAAGTAAAGCCTAATTTATTTAACACACACATGCACGCACACATACAGACCTGCAGTGGTTCACTGGGAAAAAAACGAAGCAAGTACTGCCATTGCTCTCAGGCAAGGAAGTGACTGCTGGGAGGACAGGGCAGTGCCGCTGCCTCTTGGGTACCACCTTGTACCTCAGCAGGAAGCAGAATATGGCAGCCACGCATTGTGTTGCCCAGCCAGGGACAAATGCCACATGTAATGATGACCTTAGTGGTCTTTTCCAACATCTGTGATTCTATGATTTGGTGATTCTATAAGCTTTCCCATGAAGCTGCGGGTGGGTTGGGTGAGATCACAGCTGCTGTCTCATGGCAAAGTGCCACCTGGGACGCATCCAGCAGCGGACCAGAGCAGCCATGCCTCACAGCTGGATGCAGTCTGAGGAACTGAGCCCTGCCTGGAGCTATGTGTCCATAAAGATGGCAAGGACCTTACAAGGGACTGACTCAGAAAGGTGGAGCATCCTTGTTGTCCCCGGAGGCTGGGGCTTTCTTACAAATCTTGAAGGGCTTTCTTACAAATCTTTCAGTCTTCTGCTTCCATGGGCCTCCCTGAGGCTATGCCTGTTCGTTCCCGATCAATACATCTGCTACTGCATGTAAAAGCATCAGTCTGGTGCCCATCTCCAAAGAGCTAAGTGAAAAACCAAGACAGGTCTGTTGGCACATCTGGGTGTAGGGTCAGGCTCAGAAACTAGCAGACCTGGAGCTGAGCAGGCCTCTGCCCTGGAGGACTGGCCAGCACAAGACAGCCTTCACCACAGCCCCTCCCTGTTTTCTTAACCCCAGCTGGGCATATGCCCAGGTCACATAAATGAATTATTTCATTTGAGTGTTTCAACAGAGCCGAGGGACATCCAACTGGTGGGGGGCAGGCCCTAATGCATTCTTTCACTGGTAGTAAGCCCCAGAGGTGAGAATCCTGGAGTATTGCTGCTCTGTGGATTTTACCATACAAAGAAAAAAATACATTTCCTGTGTGTCTTCACCATCCCTTTTCCCTGACATTTTGCACATCCACACTACTGCCAACACTCCTCACCTCTCCTCACCCAACCAACAGCCAGTGCTCACTCCTCAACCTCATTCAGGAAAGAAGACCATTTCTTTCTTTCCCTCTTGAAATAAAAATAAGGGCCCTAAAAGGCGTACTGTCCTATTTTAAAATCCTAAAGTTGATCTTCTTAAGCCTCGAAGGAAGATAGAATGAGTGAGTGAAACCAAAGCCTTTAAGCTAATTAATACTTTCCCCTCCCTACTCCTAAAAAAGATTTTTTTTTCTTCTAAAAATACAGCCATAGCTCATTTTTAATGCTGTCTTCTTTCACATCAATGTCCTCAATAAAGAAGAGAAGCTGAGCCATCAGCTCTATCTCAAGATCTTCCCCTCCCCTCACTTTGAAGCTGGGATAGAGAGGAAGATTGGAGAAGGGGCCTTGGTGTTCAACTTTCCTATGGGAAGGGCTGAGAGAGGCAATGGCATAGCCAGGCAAGAGATACAGATGGCAGCTCATGTGAATGGGCTCCATAAAACCTCTTCCCCCTTACACTGGAGGAAGAGCCCAAGTGAAAGAACCATCCACCCCTATGAGGTGAACGTAACACTTAGTTTTGCTTTCAGAATGTATAAAAGCAGATGGGAAGGAAACACAAAACCAGCTAGAATGAGAAAAGCAGAGGTGGGTCTGTTTCATGCTAGAAAAGACAATTGTGTGTGTGTGTGTGTTTTGAGGTGGGAGGCCACCTCTTGGTGCCATCTCTTTGGAAAACTGCTTATCCATCCCAGGGGAGATCCCCGGGCTTAATCTCTCCCTTCTGCTCTCTCAGAACTGCTTAGTGTTTCCTTTAGTAAGCATGCGCCATACATACTCTACCATACAGGTGTATTTACACATGATGTGGTCTGCTAGGTCTCAGCAGAGGTCTCTGGTACAATGCTCCAACATAACAGAAACAAAAAGTTTTGGTGTTCAGAGTGAGGCCATCTTTGCGTTGTACTGCAGCTTAGGACAGTCTCTCCTCCTCTCAAGCTCTCTTCCGTTCTTGCACTCCCTTCCCTGGAACCAGCTGCTGCAAGGAGATAATATTTGAAGAGCAATGAGGAGAAAGCATGGCAAGTGGAACAGGCTCTCAGCTCCAGCTTAGCAGGCAGCAGCAGTGGTGGCAGGGGGAACTCCACCCTTGGGAGTGCCCCAGCATCTTTCCTTGGCACGGGTGAGTCAGTTTCTCTCTGAGGCTGGCGAAGTTTTAGGGTGGGTATAAACCTATGGCCAGGTAAATGCAAGGCAGGGAAGAAGATCAAGGAGTAGCAAACGGAAGACACAATGCCTAGAAAGCAGCAGGTCATCAAGCCTCTCAGGAACAGGGCAGCAAAGTGCTACGTGGGAATGGCATGAGCACAGGACTGGCAGGGTGTGAGGATATGTAAGCGCGTAGGTTGGCAGGTTCTATAGATGGCTCTTCATGATTAGCATCATCTTGAGGGGAGACAGGGTAAGAGTTAGCTCTTTTTTTTTTTTTTTTTTCTTTTCTTTTTCTTTTACTAAAAAATAAATCACAAACTAGATCTCTGTAGGCAGAAAGGGTCCCAGGGAGGCGGTGGGGCTGGGAAGCGGGGGAGTCTGTGCTGTTCTGGTGCTGGTGGTGTGGCTACACGAGGCTCCGTGAGCCACTGGAGTACCTGCGCCTCTGAAGCAGGGAGCTGGGGGGGCAATACTGGTGGGGGTGGTTGTAGGGAGGAGGTGGAGGTGGCAGGGGAGGCTGATGGACCAGCTTCATGGGGGTCCCAGGGAGCCCACTGCCCACACCGCGCCAGGGGGTGGAGGTGCAGGAATCAGAGGTGACGTAGCGTGTCAGAGTCTGGTTGAGGGCCGGCTCCATTCGAGCGAGGCACGGCTTGTCCAAGACAATGACTTTGACAATCTGCTGGCACTGTACAAGTGTCCCCGCCGAGGCGGGGTGCGAGGGCACCAGTGCTGTCTCCAGCCGCTCCCGTGGCATGTTAAGACGCATGCTGGGCTGCATTCCACTCTCGGGCCCCAGGGCGGAGTTGTGCTGGTACGTTTGAAGCCTGTTGTGAATTGACACCTATTTTAGAAACAGTCAAAGAAGCATTAAATGTTACAAGACATTTCCCATCTGCTGCTACTGGCTGCCCTGAACCCCCACCACCAGTCAGCCTCACATGCATCGAACCCTCCCCTCTGGAAAAAACAGAACAGGCACAAGCCCTGGCTGCACCCCTCTCTCCCAGCAGCCCCATCATCCTATCTAGGCCTTAGTGCCTCTGTCCTTTCCATTGCATCAAAGGCGGCAGGGCTGGTGTTCCCAAATGCAGTGCAACTTTGATTATCCAAACAGCATAGGGAACACAAATCAACTCAGTGAGTGGAGGCATCCATAAATTCTTGTGGTAATGAATAGACCTCAGCGGTCATGCCTTTGTCCCCAACAGCAAAACGAGGGGGCA
The DNA here is from genome assembly GCA_035772895.1 of Perdix hodgsoniae. Taxonomy (NCBI): domain Eukaryota; kingdom Metazoa; phylum Chordata; class Aves; order Galliformes; family Phasianidae; genus Perdix; species Perdix hodgsoniae. Next base: position 5,300,664 of record JAPSGF010000038.1, on the reverse strand, counting down.
AAAGGGACAACTGGGTAGCAAGGTTTCAGATAATCGAGGTTGTACATTTCTGCAGAAATGACGGTAGCTGAATCTGAAATAGAGAGAGAGAGACTCGAGCCTTTCCCAGCTCCCTGCCTTTCCGAGTATGAAGGTACACCACATGACTGGCTAATCTGTTTACAAAGGAAAAAAAGCAGAAATCTGACATACTCTAGCAAAAGGCAGCTCCCTCTGATCCATTTGATGGTTTGTCAGTGAAAGGAAATGATTTTCAAAAAAGAAAAAAGAAAGAAAAAAAATGCCCATCTAGCTCATACAATGATAAAAGAAATTCATGATGAAATGGCAGCAGATTAGATAATCTCAAAGAAATGGAAATGCTCCTCTGCTGGCAGAGTATTACATGGGCAATGGGAAGGCCGGGGGGGGGGAAGGAGGAGGTCATCAGGGTCCCCACAGAGAGAAGCTGACAATAGAGTCGCTCAAATAAGAGAACTCACTGAAACCAGCTTAAAAAGGGAGCTGGTCTGGACTAGAGATCCCTGAGGGGGAAGCACAGCAGTAAAATGGTGCTTCCTGGATGGTGACAGAAGTCATAGTTCCTCCTGGCAAGGACATGGGCTGATGGAGTCACCAGAGCACAGCATGGTTGCTGTTTAATGTCAGTCAGATGACAAATCCTGGGTAGGAGACTACTGCTTGGAGGCTGGCACAGCACTTCTAGCAAGGCAGGGGTACAGATAGGCAGATTGGGCAGTGGGGGTGCCCTGATGGTCTATATATTAGACAGCAGAGCCAGCAACCATGGAGGAGAAGCTGTGGAGTGACCAAGCTTCCCACCATGCTGGAACAAGGATGAGATGTTTGTCCCTACCCAAGCATGGAGGTTGCTCAGGCCCACTATGCAACAGGACCGTGTCAGTACTTATTCAGGCAGTGAAACATACCTTTGGAAAAACTGGTTGTTGGGCCATGAAGTGCTAGTGACATTAAAATACATGGAAGTCATTCTCCACAAGAAATCACAATGCCCAAAAGAAATTGCAAGTTCACTGGGAGAGGCACCTTGTCCAGATAGGGGGTGTCTGCAGGGAAATGGGTGTTCTTCAAGGAACGCCAGTGACACCCACTCCCCGCAGAGAAGCTGAACTCAAACAAATATACTACATCAAGAAGGGAAAGAAGTGCCCTGGAAAAGGGCAAATTCAGGAAAATGGAGATATTCCAGACATGGAAAACGTAGGAAGTAGTAAATAAGATTTTCAGTGTGAAGATAGCATTTTTTTGTTTTCTTACAGGCAGCGAGAGCATGGGTGTCTGTGAAGAAACAGGCAACCCATGGGTGCTAGACATCCCTGCGAAGATATAGAAGCATACAGGACAGCCAAGCTCCCTATCTAGGAAGGTGAAGCTCTGGGAAAAGTCTCTGATATAAAAAGGCCATGCTTAATCCCCTTCAAGGGATGGAGAGACAGCTGCAGAGATTATGCAGGAAAGCTGGGCTGCAGGGGAATTTGCATGTGATGCTGCATGGAGTTAGCATGTCAGGGAAGTCTTTAGTGGGGTTCTCAGTCTCCCCATAAGCAGTGGGGTGGGTTAGTCTACAGCATTCGGGAGCTTGGTCCATGAGGGATGTTACAGTTATAAAAACGGACTGAAAATGCTTTGAAGTTTAGTTTGGATTTGAAAGTTGTATTACCCGTCCTAGCAGTAACTTTTAATTGTATCTCTGGAAATTGGTAAAATTGTCAGTCTGGCTGGGGAGGCATTGATTAATACCTGAGAAAAGAAACAACAGAGAATGTGAGAAGAGCTGAAGTGAGAGAGAATTACTTACCTCAGCTGCTCCGCACTCTACTTACCTCCACTGTGCTGTCCGAGACCTTCTCCCCCAAATCCTTCTTGCCTTTAAAATAAAAGAAAAGATCTCAGTCATGAGGTCTGTTCCTTAAGTCAAGAGCTGGCCCACGTGGGGTGGACTGGAAAGCTCCAGGAAGAGGTACAGGGCCCAGTAGGAATCAAGATAAATTGAATTCCTCTTTCAATCCATCAGTTGCATGGCGTTATATGGGAGACTCTTTTGGGGTTTTATTTTAGGTCTTGATGTTGAAGTGAGTTGGTAGCCACTCATAAATGCACTTGTTTTTGGCCGGCACAAAACAAAAACCTCTACAAGACTCAGAATACAAAGCTCCTACAAAGGAGCTGGCATCGCAGAAGTGGCAGAAAAGCCTCTAGAGGAAATATACAATGACGTTACTATGTTGCATTAGTTTGAGGAAGGAAAAGTGGGCCATGCTCATTCAAGAGAAGTTGGCTGACTCTTTACCTGTTGGTGAGCTCTGCTTGGACTGTGGTTCTATCTGGGCTCCATTGCTCCGTAGTGAGAGAGTCTTTGCCCCTTGCTGCTTCTCCAGCTCCCCTGCAAGACAGATGTGTGGCAGTGAGTAAGAAGAGGGATGAAGGGAAGAACCAGGGTATACTGAAGGGCTGAAGTGAGAAGTCAGCAGGAATTAATGTAAGAATATGACAAGAGTCTGTCAAGAAAGGAAGCAGAGAGATACAGATAAGAGAGAAACAAAAACTGGAGAGGATTTGATATATGGAGGACCTTACATAAGTCCTCTGTGTATGACTTGCATTTATAAAGAATAGGTTACTGCTGCACAGAAGGGGTACCACTGATGCTGAGCTACTTGGGCTTGTCAATTTATATATGGGAACATCATTATAGTCTACTTGGACCTTACTCTGTGTAAGACAGGCCCCAAAATGACATGGTACAGACTGCTTTTCTCCCAGATGTCCCTGGAGTGAGAGGACAATTCTGCTAAGACTATAATCTATCCTGTACTTCCCAGACATCTACAGATAGTACTTGCATACTCAGAGTGTATGAAATTGAGAAGTCTTCTGGGTCTGACAGTCTAAGCTTCTCTACTTCAGTCTACTCTCTCATACACTCTAATTGATAAGGACCATAAATAGTTCTTCCCTTTCTCCTGCTCGTGAGCGCTCACAAAACCTGGCTGCTTTTTTACTCTATTAGTGAACATTAGAACAGTCCTGGGAAGACTTCTACAACTCATCCTCTTTGTCACTCTTCCTGAAGAACCCACTGCTTTTACATTTTCTCCCTTGCATGCACATGGAGTACGATGGCATCAGAATCTGAATTGTGGTAGAGGTCCTTACATTCAATACGTATCTGCTCCAGCTCTGTCACTTCTGCTATTGACTCTTTCAGATCTTCCACAAATTTCTGCATTTCCTCGGCTCCCAGAGCACAGAAGTGCAGTACCTGTTTCTTTTCTGAGCCCGAAACTGGAGTCACCAGTGTGATGCCATGGGGGTAATCTGTGAATAAGATGTGTCAAAATAATAGAGAGGCATTAGGGTTTCTGCTGGAGAATTCTGCTTGCCTGTCTTTCCAGAGAATTTCAGTCCAGAGGAACTTAAGACTTTGTCACACTGCAAATTGTGAGAATCTGCAGCATTGCAGCACTCCAAGGAAACAGAATGGCCAAGGTCCAGCAGCAAGGCAAGTTACCACCGCTACCGTAGTGGTGCCATAGTCAAAAGCCTCTAGATCTTCATTACAGTTAATGTAATGTAAACGCTAAGAACCTGAGCACAGAGATGAGACTATAAAGCCCTCCTGAATCTGCAGAGGAGTTAAGAGTATATATGATGCCAACGATACTTTTTCTCCTTTGGGAGTTGCAGCCTGAGCAGTTGGCTCCTGGACTCAGAGCCATTAATATCCTCAGACACAGGATTTCTCTCCAGTCTCTACTTCCACCAGCAGAGAACATAGCTGCAGTGTCAGCACAGCATGGGTAGGGAGCTCATCATGCTATGCAGAGAGTGCAGTGAAGATAAGGGTGTGGGTTTGCAGGTCTGCACTTAGTAGTCCCCAAAAGGCAAAACACTGTCAGAAATGAAAATGAAAAGAAATGCCCCGAAAGTGAAAAGAGCACAACAAAAGGCTTTATGATTTAAAGATCATGATATGTGCACAGAGGAGGTAGCTGCAGATTCAGCCAACATAAGCTGGAGAACAAAGGTATGCAGAGAACTTCTTAAGCTTGTGACTGGACTTTCTCTGTCTTTTGGTCATGGAAAAGTGGTTTCTGTCTCTTTTCTCCTTCCCCCTCTTCTTTGTTTACTTTTAGTTTCTTTCTGCACCTGTCATGCTTTCTCTTCTCTACTGTTCCTGTATGTCTGCCTTCTCTTCATTAGCAATCTTTACCAAAGAAGTCAAAAACCAACCTGCTGTTTTCTGCCAGCCCTTAGCTCCCTCTGTTTGTGTTCTAGTTCCCTTTCCCCACCCTGTGTCTTGTCTCATTTGTTAAGATCATAATTTCTTTCAGACATCTGCTTTTCTGTCTCTGCAGAGTATACATAAAAGCATGCCTTTGCCAACACTCCAGGATAGTCATCATACCCCTGAAAGTAGATCCCAGCTCCAACAATGTGTCCTGGGAATGCCCAGTTATAAATGGCTCTTTTGTACATTCAGAAACGTGAAAAGCACTGTATGCTGCGGAGGGCAGGAAATTGAGATGATGACCCACACTGTCCATAGGGCAGAGCAAAGATGTAAGGAACTCAGTGTAGCCTCAGTACTGCTACAGTTTTCCTTCCTTGCATCATATTCTGCTGGTGCTCACAAAACCCTCAGTAGGCATAAACCATGCTTGCTTGAGACCACTGTGCATCCCCTTTGCCTTTGCCAGCAGGAAGCCTGCCTGTTTCTGGAATTCCTCCACCACACAACCAGCTTCAATCATGACACATCATGGCTCTATTCCCAGACCATCAAGGTCAGGCTGACTAGGGCTGGCCTCTCGCCATGCTTTGGTGGGTGCTGTTCCAAGGGCTCTGCTTCAATCTCAGGAATCTCAGTACAGCACAGCACATCATACTGCAGGAAGGCAGCAGCAGCAGCAGCAGCACCTGGGTTTTTATCAGTGTCAAAGGTAGAGGTGGGTGTTGTGATTTTGGATGCAAGTGGAGAGGGGCTAAAAGAAACAGCAGCAGTTTTGTCAGTGAGGTTCCCCTACTGTTGGCTCCTGAGAGCTAAGTGATGTGCGCCTTAGGATGAGTTACCTCATTCCTTCAGATTAGTGCCCTCCCTGTCATCATGACAAGTCAACTCACTTCAGTGAACTTAAGGTCAGCCCTTCTGCCCATGTTTAGACCAAGAGAGAGATCAGAAACCTCTTCTCATCACACTGTACTTGCACAGTAGTGTCCTCAGCACCAAGCCTGTTTTTTTGTCCCCTCTCATTTTAACCCTGATAGAATCCCTACTCTGATAAAAGATCTCACTGGGCTATGCAGCCTCCTCCTTTCTTCTTTTCCATGCCAAACCCCTTCAGGCAACCAAGGAGAATCAGACTTACATTCATTCTCGAAGAGATGGAACTGCATGCCCAGCAGGCCAACAGACTTGCAAAATGTGTAGGTCGAAGAGCTTTTCTTCTTGGGGCAAAGCTTGAGGATCTGTTAGAGGAACAGACACATCATTGGGTAGGGTGCTGGAGAACAGTGAAGCAAGAACAATACAAACTACTCAAAGCACAAAAAAAAAAGATTTTTACAAGCTGTGTTAATTATACATGGGATGAAAACTTGGTGACTGATGAACTCTTAGCCCAGAAAAGTGCCTGGCATGCTGTATTTGCAGCATTTTGAAATTCTGTATGTGTAGCCTTGGGCCCCCTCAGGTTTTGTTCCCCAGGAATACTAGGGATGATTTTTGGATGCCCATATTTCTGACTCTGCAAGTATAATTCTTTCCACGAAATATCCTAGCTGAGAACCAGAGTACGTGTGCATGCTGTGTCGCCCTTGCTCCCTCAGTACTAGTCTTCATAGATCTGATTTATCACAAGGGATGGAGGGCTAGCAAGGAATAGACCTCCCCAGGTTCACAAATGGTTGCAGAGGAATAAGTAAGGAAAGTTCTCTTCTCCTCTGGGACAAAATGGCTTGGCTTTGGCCTTACTTTTGCAACATCCACAGTTTCCTTTTGCCATTAAACTCAGGCATTTTTCGCCTAAAACAAAATATCCCTCTTGGCTGCATCCTCCTTGTCTCAGCAAACCTGTGTTCACCCTTGTAACTGCATGAAATCAGCTGCAAGATCCCTTGAGCAGGACACTTTTTGAAGTATTGTATGCATTTCAGGCTCCAGTAGGTAGTACCTACTTCTCTGCAGCCTCTGCAATAGTAAAAGGTAGTGGTTTTAATGTACCTGGCAGGAAAATTTTAAAGTACATGGGAGTGCTCTGCCTACCATAGTACAAACAGCCAAATAAATGTACTTCACTCTCACAAAATGAACCTCCTTGGTAGCAAAGGGATGAGAGATAGCAATGACATTACTTGGCTGTGGGACAGTTTGTCTTTTCAAGGGTCAGAGGAGTTTTAGGTTTGGTATGTTGTTAACAGGGAAGGATCCAGAGCTGTGTCTTGCAGTGTTGATGGATCAGGAGATGGTCTGTCCCTAGGATGGGGGAAATTGATGTTGTAGACTGCTTTTATATTTCTTTACAGACACTCAGACTAGTTTTATCACTGCAGTGCCTAAATGCCAAAGCACACTCACCACTAGCAAGTCATTGAAGAGAAAAACTTCCCTCTGGTGAGCTGCCTGCTTCTGCACTTTATTCACATCAGTCACTTCATACAAGCGGCTGCAGCAGACCAATCGGCGATGGGGCACAGAGAGAACCTGCAGAAGATCCACAAGAGCATGTGGGAGTTATGAGAAGGTGCCAGTAAGGCTCACCAGCACTCTTAACTTACACAACCCTGCCAGGTGACAGCGGCACAAGAAGGTTTTGCCCACTTTGCCTACTCTAATCATTTCCTCACAATCACTCCTCACCATCAATCATCCTGCTGGTCCCATAAGAGAGAGAGCCTTCATGACTTGGACAGATAAGGGGAGTAGAACAGTCTGTAAGCAAGCAACTTGTTCATATCTTCATATACCTCTGTCTACAAGTCACCGAGTAACTTCTCAGCCCACTGGACTTCCCATGCTCTTCCTGGGCAGTGTCTGCATTTGAGGGTCTTGTAACCTTCCCTATAGCTTTGCCTTTCACATCCTCCAACCTCAAAAGGCCTAAAAATTCAGAGCACTGCAGAGCTATCACTGAAGTACTGGCAGTCAGGATCTGCATTGGCAAGCAGGACCTCCAATGAGAGGTACTACTGCACTGGATAAAGCAAACTCTGGCCAAGTAAATTCCAAAGAATTAAGAAACAAAGAGATAGCAAGAGAGAAGGTGTTTGGAGAAAAATGCAAGCAAGGGAAGCATTATGAAAAAAGAGGATTAGAGAGGAAAATGGCAGAAAAGAGGGGACAGTGATTGAGGTGGGTGTGGAAAGCGTGAATAGGTGCCAGCAGGGTTATGGGTGCTCACCGTTTTCATTCCAACTATGGACTTCTCCACCTTGGTGACATATGTCACATGGTCCTCATTGGATTTTAGTTCTTTCTGCTGAATCCTCTCATAGATCCCTACCACCAGCTCCCGTGGGATGTCAGCACCATCATCCACTCCTGCAAAACACAGAAAATGTTGAGCAGACTAGGCAGAGAGAAAAGGAAAGAACTGTCATCCCTGACAGGCAGCTACTACCTCAGTGCAATGTTGAGAAGACAGAAAGGAAGTAGTTTTTTTTTGTTTTAGAGTGTTTTCTTTCTTGGTCTAGCACACAGAATGCACCAGCAGCAGAGACAGTTGCATCTAAGACCAATGCTGAAGATTTCATTATTCCATTACTCTGCATGGTGGCTTCTTTCCATATGTTCCCTAAGGTTTTATAGACACAATTTCACATTCATATTCCTTGGGCCATTCAGTAGCAACCCCTGCATTGATCTCATATTATTAGAAGTGCTAGGCATAGTGGATATCTGCAATGCGATTCAGCTGCTCCTCCTGCCAATGCAAGCCTCAGATCTCCTTTTTACTTGGTAACCTTCAACATTTTCTTTCTGTGGTGTCTCCTACACATAATACTTCCTTGCTATTCTATCTGTGATCTCTCTGTCTGGGGTCTGTCCCCTTCCTTTTTTGTATTTGCTTAGCTAATTCTCCAAATTTTGCTATTTGACCCTTGAAGAGCCTGGCAGAAAAGTTCTCCTTCTCCTCTCCTGAACCAAACACCACAAATCAAATTGCCAGCACTTCCTCCTACACTGAATTCTTTCAATCATGTTAACATTGGTTTTCTCTGCTTTCCCTCCAGCTCCCTGGTCTGAGGCGAGGCTAACTATGCTACTGCTGGGGAATTGCCTAGGAATAGAGAGGCATTGTCCTCTTCTGGCTCCCTTTTTCATGACCTTGCAAACATTGCCTGAATTCTGTGTCTTTTTTTAAACACAGGCCAGCGAAGCTCCTGGCCTGTGTGTGGGGCTGAAGGTGAGTCTGGAATGAACCGTCTCCCCTTGTCTGCAGCTTGGTCCTCATGCTGGCTGAATTCATTGTGATGTGAATTGATGGTGAAAATTAACATTAATAAATTTTTAAAAAGAAAGAAAACCTTTTGAGTTAGTTCAATCTGCCATGATATGGAAGGGGTTGATGGCAGAAAATAACTTGAAAGAGGATGTCGCTGTCACATTATTGCACTCTGAAGTGGATGGGGAAGGTGTAAGAGGCTGGGACAACACTGTCTGAATAGCCATAAGGACAAGGAAACAAGTTATAGCAGTCCACAGCAGAAGATTTACACTGGGAAAACTTTGAAAGAACGTAACCTGAATTGCAGATGTGCAATAAGAAACACTTGGAAGATGACTGACCTAGGAGTGAGCATGGCTGGGAAATTGGACTTTGTCTAGACATCGTGTCAAAAAGGCAAAACAATACTAAGCTGCATTAGCACATCTGAAAATGAGGAGGAGGCGGTGGTTCTGCATTGGAGTATGTTGTGACCACATCTGAAAAAATGCTTTTAACAACCTATTACTGAGATAAGGAAGGACCTTGAAAAGTAGAAGAAAACTGATTCAGGGAACTGATGTATTAGAAATTGCTAGAGGTAATACATGCATGAACTCTGTCAGGCTTACAATTACTGCAAGCTATTGCAAGCAATTAAGAAAAAGAAGATTTAGCCTGAGTAAAAGAAAAATAAGCTCATATATTTAAAGCAACAAGGAGGGAAAGGGCTTGTTGAGTATAATCGAACGGGGTTTAGGAAGGATGGAGACGAACAACAGAAAAATGTAATACAATGGACTACTTCCAAACAGTGAAAACCATTAAACGATGAAACCATCTCTCAAGGAAAATGGTTAGTTTGTGAAAAGGCTGGACATCTCTCTGTAGAGAACAAAGCAGAGATCTTCCCCTTCCCCAGCAAAGTAGAGGATATTTCAAAGCACACTCCTCCGAATCTGGCTTACAGAGAGCTCCAGAAGTCCTGGAGAAAGGCAGTTTTGCTAGATTTTTGCTGTCTTCACCTGGGCAGGATTCAGAGAAGCAGGAGGCAAAAAAAAAAAAAAGCCAAGTGGGATGCTCACCTCTCAGATTGCGAATGAAGTCCTCCAGCATCATCTTCCTGTCAGGCTTGATGTTGGGGCTGTACATGTCCGTGTTGAGGAGGATGATTGCAAAGGCCAAGATGAAGATAGTGTCTGGGTTGTGAAACTGCTGGACCACATCTGGATTACACATGCAGTACCTCTGGCTGCAGCAGGAGGGATGCACATACTTAACATAGAACATTGGAGTCCTCTGCTCAAGTGTAGCAATGAGTTCCTCATGCATGGATCAAATTCCTCCTCCCACTCCAGCTCTCACACAAAAGAGAAGAAACTGCTAGAACTCTGAAGGCAAGTTTACCCACCAATAGCTGAAACTGGCCACTAAAACTTCAGCTTTCTTGTCCTCAGAAGCCAAAAGAGCAAATGACAATGGACAGACTACCCAATCTGGGGTCACTATGCAGTGGTAATATTGGTATCTACTCCAGTCTGTATTTCTAAAGATTCCTCTGGATGCAACAAGGGAACAAGCCAGCACCCTTGCAAGCCCCAGTGCTGCTTTTCCTGTCAGTCACCAGTGAACAAGAAGTCCCTTTCTGGCAAATACGGCTGGACTCACTCTGACCTTTTGTCCCTTCATGCCACTGAACATCCATCAAGGATGTGGCTCTGTGGCGTCAGTGGAACAGAGAACTTCCACAACCAGCTTCTTTAGAAGGGGGGGGTCCCTGATCAGTCATTCCATTCCTGCTGCATGTTTTCTGCCTTGGATGTGCTCTCTGCTTCCAGTCGGTTGCAGCAGTGTGGCCACAGGGCTCTTTTTCTTACCTGAAAGCCTCAATTAGCCGCTCAACCTTCTGTGCCTCCCCCTGCACACGGATGTGAGCCTGGAATTTCCGCAGCGCTTCATCCAACTCCATGCCTGAGAAGTCCATCTCGTCCACCACGCAGCTGTGGGAAGGGGACACAGCCTTTGTCAGCACCTCCTCCTGGGCAGGATGCCAGGTTGGCTCCTTCGATGTGGTGCCCAGGCTGAGTTTCCAAGGGAGATACCATGGAACAGGCCGATAACTCTGTGTTTTTTGTTGATATTTTCTGTATCTGTACAGTTATATAGACAACTATAGTGATATAGATATTTAAACTCCTATATACCAATATGAATACAGATATAACTCCATCTATTTTGGCCTCTTGTATTGTCTGGCAATAATACTTCACACTCTGTCCATTCCTAACTGCCTCTCAGAATGTGCACTTGTTTACCACCCATTTATCCATCTTTCTCTTATCTGCATTCGCTGTACTCATCCTCTCCTCACCTTCCATTCAGTCAAGCACGTATCCACATTTGCAACCCAGATTTTCTTCTCTACTCTTCACTCCTAACCAAATGCTACAGCAAAAATATTCGCAGGAGCCACTCAAAGAAAATGTGAAATGGAAGCTCTTGTACAGAATGGGGATCACTACCCTCTTGCTTCTCATTTATATTCTCACCTTACAGAAGTCCTACTGGTAATCTCAGAAGTCTACTAAAGTCGTTCTTTCTTTCTTCATAGTTAAATACTCAAGTTCTTATTGTTACTGAATGATATTTTGATCTTCAATTGCAATGACAATACCTTCTCTATGTGGTTTCAGCACAAATTTATTAGCAGACTCCTACCATCTGTGGTCTTTGCTGCAAACATTCATCAAAAGGCTAGGCTCAGAAAACTCTCCTCATAACCTCCTTTAAGTCCACCTTCCTATTTCAGCAGAGTATGTAGGCAGTAATGTCTGCATCAGCCAATTCTCTTCCCCATTTATGATTCCTTTATTAATATCTTTCTCTTTTACACTCAACTAACCATTTCTCATGTCAAATACTTTGCTGAAGTTTAGAATTATCTTCTGTATGTTCCTTGTCTAGAAAACCAATTATTTATCAAAGAAAGACAGAATTAATCTATTCTCCACTAATGCTAGTACATACCATTTACCTTCTTGTCTGCAATTATTTTTTCCCATAAAAGAATTCTCAAATCTGACATCATATCTGAAAGATGAAGAAATTCACAGGTGCCAAAATTCCATTTTCTTTAAAGTCTTCCTTAAATGCAAAGTAACTAGCTTGCTAATATTCAGTAAAATTGCACCACCTGGACATCACAAATGTATTAAAAATTCAGTGACTTCACATTTTCTGCTTCCATACCCCTTTGAGTGCTAGTTTTAGTTTTCATCCTGTTTATCTCATCTTCTGTATTACATTTGGTTTGGTTTTCTCTTGTAAAGGGTAAACTGATCCCAAATTTAGGGCTGGGAAGAAATTTTTCAAAAGACAGGTCATCTGAGAATGCACGAGAAATGTAGAGAATGAGGGATGAGGCAAGTAAATTAAAGGGAGAGGAGATTAGCTTCCTTCTGGATTCTTCCAATTTCTAGGATCATCCGGAAATTTCACCAAACATGCTTTTGCTAATAAAAACGTATGCTGTAATCAGGTTCTTCTACTTTCTTTCTGTGATATCCTACATATTTTGCTAATAGTCTTTTCTAGAGTTCTGCAGTTTGCTGTAGGCTGTTGGGCAGTATTTTGTGAACAAGGCTGTTGAATGTCACAACAGCAGCCTTACTAGAACAAAAAATTATTGCGTGAATGTTTCAGATGGGTGAGAGATAAGATTCAAATGCTCAGATAGCTCTTTTCCTTCCTGCATTCCCCTGTCGATTCAAGAGCTATCATTGCTTACCTGGAATGACACCCACAGAACACCTTACCAAAAGCTCTCTGTGAACTTAGGGTGTTCAGGGTCTTCGGTATCTGCTATGGAGCAGCTATCATCTCAGACCAGAAACATGGACTCCATCCTTACACAAATCCCAGATAATCAAAGCATAGGAACAACTAGTCAAGAGCAAGGGCAGAGAATCAATGGGGCCACTCTCACAGGAAATCTTACACAAATACTTCATTTTCCTCCCCAAGAAATGGACTGCAGAAACACTTGCAAATTGATTCTGGCAGCAGTGAGAACTCTCTCTACTGCCCCTTTCCTTTGTTATTCTTATTTTTCTCATACTTGCATTCACTTGTCCCTTGGACTGACATCAAGGCATTCTGCTTCTTGGAATTTGTCTTTGATGGTAAGAAAATTTTTTCTCTGGTTAGTCATTATTGTGTTCACAGCTGCAAACATCTCTGTGGTTGGACTTCTGCTATTATTTTTTAATCTTTTCTGATACATGATGTTTCTCAGCATCAACTCCGATGATTTTTCTATTACTATCTGCTTCCAGATGTGTGAAAGCAAGAGTGCTTGCACACACCTTTAAGACGTGCTGAGGTCATCCTCACCATCCACCACCAATCCACCATCATTAAATTGTGTATTTTCCTTCCTCCCTCACTGATAAATCCTTCCCCTTCCACACAGCATGGTCTAACACTTTTCTTTCAAGTCTGAATCACAAATAATAAAGTCAATGCTCTTGTCTCATAGGACAAGTAGGGCAAGTCAGTTGTTTATAGTTATTTTCAAATTCCAGCAGGTAGAATCATTTCCACACTTTTGTTTCATACTCACTTTAATGTCAACAACATCTTTTCAGACCACCCTTCTGCTGCCATCTGTCACACAGCAACAAAGTATAATGGAATACTGGGGGAAGGTTCAACCTCTACTGCCATACCACCAAAATCTGCCTCTGGCATCATGGGACAACATAATAAAATAGGAAGCATTACTTTTGAGCAGCTCTCATATTATTGATGTTGCCCATTTAGCTAATCAGAAAAGATTCCCAACATCTGCCACACAATCTACATCCCTTTGCTGGAAAAAGGACAAAGTAATGCACCAAGCTAATAGAGACTCCAAAATTATTCTTAGGTTGTACTAAAGGACAGAGCAAGATGAAAATTCTGAGATTAGATTCTGTAATGTTTTTGGGAAGACAATACCAGGAACTGCATAGGACTAGTTGAAGAATAGACTATTTGTAAAAGAACATATGACCAGTAGCACAACACAAGCTCAAAAACAGAGTAGCAGCTTGGAAATATACCTAAAACTGCAGGTCATTTCTGAGGTTTGTTTCTGACCTGGATAGGCAAATCTGAAATGAGCAGCAGGGTTCATCACTTTTACATTTTATATGTCATGGGCCATCCCATGCTCTCAGGGCAGAGGAGGGACAAAGGATGCATGGCATCCCAGGGCAGCGTGAGGGAACCACCTTCGGTTAGCTCTAAAAAGGCTCAGGGAGAATCTGATTGTTGACTACAGCTGCCTACTGGGAGCATGGGAGATGAAGCCTGGCTTTTCTCACAGGTGCTCAGTGGTGGTAGGATGAGAAGCATCAGACTCATGCTGGAACATGGACAACTGCCAGTTAGGCAAAAGGAAAAGACTGCCACCATAAGGGTGCTCAGACATGGAACCAGTGCCAAGAAAGGCTGGAGGTCTCCATCCTCCCCAGGGTATTCAAATTTAAATAAGCTTGACTGAAAGAATCAAACTCACAGAACCAGTGATCAATTCTCTAAATGTGTCATCTGCACTTTGGCCTTCTCAAAATGGTATCAACCAAAGTAAATCTATGAATTAGATGAGAGGTTTCACCTTCCGCTGTTAGTCCACTGAACAGCTTAAAGCTTAACCATTGGTTCTACCTCCTGCATCTATACAAGGCATGAAAGCAAAAAACTGGAAAAAAACAAGAAAAAGGGACACAGTGGGATCACCTGGTACCATGTTAGCATAGGTACAGAAAGCCATCACCGGAAATATGAGTACAGCTGGCTTAGTTCTTTGTTCAACAACATTCTCTACATTTTCTTGGCACATCATCTGTAGTTTAATCACTGCACAGGAAACAAATGTCTCTCTTTCCTATTCACCTAATGTTACAGTATGAACACTTTCATGTTGCTAGAGGTGCATAGGGTTAATTGATGGGGAACAGCCACCTACATAGCTTTGCCTCCGTACCTAAGCCCTGCTTTCAAGATCCCTATTCCAGAAATTGCAGAGATGGAATCTACCCAAACTACTTATGAAGAGGCATGACTAATATCCATGGAGAGCCTGGCTTCACCTTCAACTGCCCTGTGATAAGAGAGAAAACAGGCTGAGGATAGCAACCCCCACCCAGAGGACATCAGGTTCTCTCCTCCTTACTCCTGTCCTTTGGGGATCAGGGCAGAAGAGATGCTACCTCATGGGAAAGGACAGCTGGATGCAACTCTTGAAACTCAACAGTTTTAATAATTGCATCCTATTTTGCTGCCTGTGGAGTGTCAGTATGCTTTGTCCCTTCTCTGCTACTATCAGACACCAGGAGGGCTCCACTCCAGGCATCTGTAGGGCGGTTGAGAATCCCCCTTCCTCAAACCTCTTGGTACATTCTTGCAACTATTTCATAGGAAGAGCCATGGGTCCCAGTGCCTAACCATCATGTTTTGGTCACCATGGGAAACTCAGAATCCCATTGCCATGGCCACCTTCTTTTCCAAGCCCTGTAAATATGAGGACCCTGCATTCAGAATACCAGTCACTGAGCCAACACAGCCAGTGGTGTTCTTTCTCTGTGTGAGATTACACAAGAAGTTTTCCTTTGAGGACAGAGACTTTCATCTGCCTTTCAAGAAGAGGCAGCTGGTGGAAAGAGGCAATGACATTGAGCCCATGGAGGTGGATCCATCTCCAGAGGACACCTTGATGGAAGTGGGTCCACCTGTACTTGGGCAGACCATTCACCATGCCATCACGAAGAGATCATGAAGAGACAAAGATTACACAGAGATGGCTTCCTGTGTCCAAGGAATATAACAGCAACTTTTGTGTATGTACTAAATCTAGTACAAACAGCAGCATGCCTGCGAGATGCCTATTCCTAGACAACCAGGAGGACCAAAGGACAATAAAGCAGGAGTGGAGAGTAATCGCCTTACAAAATCTCCTCCTCTTAGGAGGACTTTGGACCTTTGCTTCATGTTGCTGAAGTGAGCAGGAAAGGTGCTGACACCTTGCTCATAAACCAGGTGGTGGCTCCTCTGTTTATGAGGAGCTTGGTTTGTCTCAATGCATAAAGCAGCCAGGCACCTCCTAACTGCAGAGAATTGCATTCCTGGTCTCAGGTGATGGGACCAAAGAGTGAGATCCTCTTTGCATCATTTTGTGCCATTGATACGTCTATGGTGGCTGTGCTGCCTCCTAGGCTGCAAGGCATGATTCCCCCCCAAAAGTTGGTGGACACAGAGACATCGGGGCTGTGAGGATTTAGCACAGGGCTAAGCATGACTAAAAAGCCTTGTGGCAAAAGGATTCAGAGAAGGCAGGAAGCAGCTGTATCGTGTGGGGCTGGAATCTGCTCGCCCATGCGTAATGACCTATTTTCCAGCTTTTCCACTCAGGTGACAATGTAGCATGAGCTGGGCTGCAACTAAAAGCGTCTGTAATGAACCTGCAGCCCATGCTCAGGGATGGGACACAGAGGGAGGCAGCCAAGTGGAAAGTTTAAGACAAGGGACAGAACTACTAATAAAAACCATCCCTTTTCTCAGCATCCCTGTGCTCTTTCTGAAGACAAGCCAGGCTTAGGGTGTACTGTAGAGGAAGAGATCAGCTCCCTCGGAGGAGGCTGCCCCTGCGGGTGTTTGCTAAGGTCCACAGTAAGAAAAGCAAGCAGGGCTCTGCTTCCTTACACAAGCAGGCAAGGGCTTGTGTCCCAGTCCTGCCCTCCACACAGCACCTCTTCTTGCCATCCTCATGTTCATGTTGTCTGTACAGTGGAGATCACGGCCTGCAACAGCTGCACGCCCTTTCTGAGTGGTACAACATTACATGTATTGCCTATTCTTCTCTGGGGCTGCCATGCCTACTTGCCTTCCCAGGACTGTTGGTACTTACTTGCACACAGTGAGAAAGTGCTGCCATGCCTTGGGTCAGAGCTGTATTCCGAAGTGGTAAGTTGTTTCCCCTCTGGACGCTTTGACCATGCAGGACAAGACACTGCCTAACCTTCTTCACCCTCCAGGAGACATTAAGAGCCTCTATACAAGGGCAAACCATTTCCCTAGGCATCCAAGCAAGTTCAAGCTGTACTTTCAGCCCTTGTAGCTTGTCATGGGAAAGTCACTCTTGTTCACAATTCTGATCTGTGCCACAGCTCTGCTTGCAGCAGGAGGTCAGAACTGTCTAACATGTTCTTCTCTCTGTTCTCTGTTTCCACTGCATCATTATCTACTGCACCTCAGCACAAGCAGCAGCACTGTGCTGCTCAAATCCTCCTGTAATACAAGTCCCCTATTGATCCTCTCTAATGTCCTTAGTGAGAAGGGGAAGATAGGCTAGTTTGGGGCTAACCTGTCAAGTTCACTCTGCCAGTCAGAGGAATCTAACACTTCTTTAAAAGACAGCCTCTTAGCTGGGCTTCCATCTCTGCTTTTACACTCCTAAGAGCAGTTTTTCTTTCTCTCTGACTTCCCGTGAGAGAAAGAGAAGACCCTGCTGGCTTGACAGACAGAAGAGCAGCTCACCAACAAGGAGAGTGTGTCTAACAGTAACTTACAGTCCAATAGGAGCAAGCCCCCAGTTCAGCACACTGTCCCCTCTTCCTCAATCCCTGCACCTGTCTTTTCTGACAGGAAATGCACTGGGACTTCTGCACATCCAGGTCTCACGACCTGAGTACAAACCATCTGACACCAGCAGCATAGCTGACTCAATTCATGACACCACGCATATTATCTTGCTCATGAATGAACTATAAATGGAAGCAGTTCCTGAGTCAGAAACAGGTGGAGGGGAACAATGAACTAAAGAGAAGGGAAGGGTGAATGAAAGAGAACAAAAGCAACAAATAAACACAGGGTTAAGAGTGCACACAAACAAATAAACAATGCACCTGAGTATGTAATACAGAAGAAAGGATTAAAGAAAAGATGTAAGAATGATGCCATACTTCATTAGAAATGTGCACGTTGGCCCTGACTTTTTTCAAAGTAACAGTATGATTTTTCTGTCACATTTGACAAGTAGATTTGATGAAAACTGTCCAGAACCAGAGCAGAGTTTGAATGGACCAGGCTCCCTCTCTACAGCTGTATTTCCTGGACTGACAGATGCTGAAACCCTCAGACAGGTCCCAGCTTACTGCAGGCAGGTTGTGGAAGTAGATTCTCCTGAGAAGAAGCTGGATCTTACAGTGGAGTGCTGGATCTTTCTGTCAGATGCTTAAAATTGGCTACAGATGGGATTTAACCCCGTAACATAAAAGGTTTAAAAGCTAGATGTCCAGGCAAAACAGGCATAAAGAGAAAAATGGCACTCTTGAGGGACCTGTGTCTCTCCATTGACTAAAGGGATTCATAAATTGATAGATGACACTAAACTTGGTGGTGGTTAACAATGGGGGAGATAAATCCTGCTCTTAAAGATTGAAGCCTTGTTTGCAAGAGGAAATGACATATTTCTTCTCTCTAACAAAAGAGGAGTGAGCAGTTTAGTGTTATCAAAGGATGAGTGCCAATTACAGTTAGATCCTCTCGAAAATCCCCTACTCTCTCCCTCATTCCTCTGGTTAGTGTGTGTAATTACCTGTGAGTTATCCAGATATATTTTCTGGGTTCCAAGAAAAGCAGTTAAAGGTTGAAAGATAGGAGGATGGAAGGAAGAATATAATTTAAAGACTTCTAGTAGTTGAATATGCAGATGTGAGAAGGCAAAATAGCAAACTAAAGGGCTTAAGTCTCACACTAAGTTTATCCTCATTCACCCTTCAGCATGCATATGAGGATTTGCAACCAGTATGATGCATCTTTGGAGTTTTGCATTCACTACATGGGCAGTAAAGAGGGGTCCTCTTCACAGAATCAAGCTCAATTGTACACCTCTGAGTTCTTCTACCTGGGCCTAGGAACAGGCAGTGATTGACTTGTTTGCCATCTAGAATAGCTCAAATAGCCAAGGAAACCAAGAGAAGTTTGCAGAGTATTGACTTATGGCTGGACTTAGAGCTGAGTCTGGAATTTATAACCTGGGCAGCTCCATCCAGTATCCAAATGCACAATGGAGCTGGAGACTTTTGCAGATGTTTTAAAAGCTATCTCATTGTTTATTTATGCAGTTGGGTTAATTCAACCTGGTTGCAATTGAAA
Organism: Perdix hodgsoniae; assembly: GCA_035772895.1. Lineage (NCBI taxonomy): Eukaryota > Metazoa > Chordata > Aves > Galliformes > Phasianidae > Perdix > Perdix hodgsoniae. The sequence goes on along the minus strand of JAPSGF010000038.1, from coordinate 5,282,020 downwards.
CAATGCTTACAGTACACATTTCTAACACAAGTTTTCACATTGAGTGGAAGTTAAACTAGCACAGCAAATGACATCAATAATTGAAATTGCTCTGGGGAGGGATAGAATGGTCCAGGAAGACTCCAAGGTCATGTCTGGGATGTGAAGGAACAGAATTGACTCCCCCTGCACACAGGCTTATTCAGTGCAGGTGGTCAGTCCCTACCAATGGTCATTCTAACCAGGCATTGGAGCTTGTCAGGACCAAGAATGCTAAGGAACTGATGGGTCAGTTGGACACAGAAATGGGAGTGGAACTGGGCAAACTGTACAAAAGACTATCCTGATTGCCACGTGCTCTCCAGGGAATACCATGTCTCCTAATACTGGCTTGCTAAGCATGGGTAGATGTGAGGATTGCAAGACCAACCTGTCCCAACCTGTGCAGTGTTTCTGAGCTAATTTGATGGGAGTTGTTCCTTAGTCACACCAGTGGAACAAGGAGCCAGACAAGGTCTTAGCCAGTCCTAAAATGCTAGAATGTCTTTGAGTTGCCTCATGCTCACATGCAAACAGCTCAGAAGTTGTGACCAGCCCATGAGCACTGGAAAATGCCACCACACTGTCATACCTTGCCAGCCCTCTTCATCCTCATGCATAGACAGGAAAAATATCCAGGATGATAATCCTGTGTGAGATTTTGTTCCAGCAATGCCTCCTTTCCATGCATGCCACACTGCTGTGTGAGCAGCAATTGATCAGACAGCACTCACAAGAGCTGACAAAATTTTGCTTGCAAAACCCAACAGTCACTCCTATCCAGAAGCTCAAAATTGATGCACAAGAGAAAGTACCTGCAGACAGCACAGCTGCAACTAGCTGAATTATTTGGCAATCTTTCTTTCTTTTCTTACCTGTTGTAGGACATTTTGTGTATATTTTATGTCTGCTTTTACATTTCCCTTTAAGGAATATGAGTCAGCAATTTATCTGTTGTTTGAAGCAATCAGGTACAGCTCTGAACTCCAAATTTAGATTCAGCTGCTTAAAGATATGTAGACACAACCTTAACAGCTCTCTTCCCACTTCTGAGCTTTGCTTCCTCCATCTGTAAATGGGACAGTAGGGACACTCCTTCATAATGCATTTGGAATGCTAGAGAGGTACAGTGGAAACTGAGAGTAATGATGAGTATGGCCACACGCTTTAATAGCTCTCTTGCAACATTCAGAGACGATACAAGCAACTATATCACAGCAGTTCCTGGACACTGAGACTGGAAGATTGACATCAAGCTTTGTAATACAGACTGCTACCAGGTGCTGCTGACACAGTCTATAGTTGCACATGAATTGGAAGAACGTGGTCATTTGCAGGAATTGAATGTAGGACTACAAAGAAATGCTTGCCTATTGCTACTGCAGAGGCTGTCTATGCAGAGGAAGGCTTTGGACTTCAGCAGTGTATCTGTCAGGGGAAGCAGCCCACACATTGCTGGAGAAAAAGAAGCAATTACTTTTAATTGTAGCTCTCGGCATGAAGAAACTGGAGACAACACGTGTTTCATTGCTGTTCTAATCAATACCCATGCAGCATATTAAAAATAGGGCTGGATCAAAGGTCAGAAACGGGCAGTAACAGGCAGCAGCAGTTGCATCAGGAATGGAGTTGTAAATTTGGGCCCAGATTTGGATGGTGAACTGGCATACTCTCCACCTGCAGTACTGCATTCAGCTCTGGGGTCCTCAGCATAAGGGAATGGACCTGCTGGAGTGATTCCAGAGAAAGCCATGATGATGGGCAGAGGACTGAAGCACCCCTCATATTAAGACAGGCTGAGAGTGGAGTTATTTAGTCTAGTAAAGGGAAGGTGCCAGGGCGATGTCATTGTGATCTTCTAGTATTTAAAGTGGTCTTTCAGGAAAGATGGAGAGGGACTCTTTACCAGGGATTGTAGTTGATAGGGCAAAAGGTAATGGCTTTAAACTAAAGAGGTTAGGTTGAGATTAGATATTAGAAATTATTTACCATGAGTGTAGTGAGGCACTGGAACAGCTTGGTAAGAGAAATTGTGGATGCACCATCCCTGGAGGTGTTCAAGGCCCAGCTGGATGGGGCCTGGGCAGCCTGATCTACTGGGTAGCAGCCTTGTATCCATGAGGGGAGTTGGAACTCGATGAACTTTAAGGTGCCCTCCAACTCAAATTACTCTATGATTCTATGACGATTAAATTATTTTTTTCCAGGAGTAGGAATGGTGTGTGTGCTGGATTTAGGTTTTCTCTTTGGCTTGCTTCAAGATAAGCCACTGTGAAACTGAAAAGAGTTATCATTTTGGAGACTGGGAAAATATTACAACAGATGCAGTACAAAGGACCATGCTTTACGGAAAGGCAGCTCTCACTAAGAACTGTGTTATTACCTAATGAAAGAAAGACTCAGTTGTGTGCTGATCATCTCTGGAAACAGGTCTTTGAACAAGCTTGTTGCGCCATGACTACACATGTCACATTACCATGCATGGCAGCACTCACATTTACACTCTGGTGAAAACTCCCCCTCTGTCTTTACTGCATTGGCTCTCAGGGTGGCAGAAGCATTATGCCACTACTTTATACCATGCAGAGCTGTGCTTTCTCCTCCCTCATCTGTATGGCAAGAAGTAGATCAGGGCCACGCAGGAAATTAAGGTCCATCTCAGTTCCCCAGGATCATCTTTGCAGAAATCCTGTCGTCTTGGACAAGGTTCAGAAAAACGGGTAATATGCTTTTCTGCCAAACATTTCTACTCTGCTCCAGTGATACTCTCAGTAGGGGGATAACAAGTTAGCAATATTTAGTAACAAGAAAGACAAGGCAATAGGCAGACACTGAGGTAGCATATATAGGTCTTAGGTGTCCCCAGGATTTTGTAGCCCAAATTGCAAGGCTTGAAAAAGAAGAGAAATGTAGGCTGAGAGATGCATGGCTTGTGTGAGCAGAAGGTAACCACAGTGAGTGAACTGAAGGGAGCAATCCAGCAAAAGTAGCTACTGAAAAGAAGCAGGTAGGAAATCCAAGATCTTGTCTTTAAAAGACAGCTCAGTCCACTAGAGTTTTTGGAGTGGGGATATTCCTCAATGCTCTGTGACTACAGAGTAAACTAATTAGTAGCAAGTTTCTACGTGTAGGCTTCTTCATTACCACCCACAGAACCAGCTGCCCTCTTATTTTCCTTATCGAGCAGCTAGAATAATTGAAAAGCCCACCCATTACAGACCTGGACAGCAAAAGAGCCATGTGCATGGACGGCATTTGCTGTTTCCTGCTGTTTTCACAGCAAGGAGCAAATGCTTTTTCTCCTCTGCTTCTCTTAGCACTTCCTAGAAAGCATCAGGAGTGCTTTGTTTGGATGGGGTGAGACAAGAGTCACAGAGTTCTTCAGACACAAAATCTCCTGGCATCACTAGTCTTACCCCCTGTGGTGCTGAACTCCAGCTGGATGATGGCAGGCCCTTTGGGAAGGAGAAACTGAAATGATACGGTGAGGCAAACACATTGCTGGGAAATGCAATGAGAGGCACTGGATTGGAAGTGGAAATGGTGAAGTTCCCAGAGAAATGGAGGGGCATGGAGGGCAGGTTGCTTGCTGGTGCAAGCAGGGCAGGGTGGGCTGGTAACTCCATAAAAGGGCTGGAAGGAGAGGAAGAGTTTTCCATACTTACTCCAGGACATCCCTGTTGAACTGTTTTTTGCTGTTGCCCAGGAACTCCCCAATCATCTGGCGGCTGAGGCCCTTCCGCTGGAGAAGGAAGTGTGCCACCCCAATAGGAGTGTCTGGGATGAAGCCCCGGGAGATCAGGAACTGGATCCCTTTGTCTGGGTTTCTGAAAAGGAAGGACAAAAATATGGTGAGTTGGCATGAACTCTGGGACATCAATACCCCTGGCTCATCATCTATTGTGCCAGAATGCAACCTTCAGTATGCACATGGGCTCCTATGAGTTCATGTATGTGACAGGGATGGGACTGATGCAAGCAGGGAATAGACTTAGGAGAGTTCTTCCCAGCTGCTGATGACTGCAAACAGATGTCATGGGAGCCACTGTGTCACCTGCAGCACCTGCTGTTGTCTGGAGGAGACTGTAAGTGCCTCTTGCCACAAAGGATCTTGCTGCTCACCAGTGACTCTCTTCTGCCATCCCTCTCCTTCAGGATTAAGATCTGTTGCACAGTACCTACCTCAGCTTAGCTTGTTTAGGGTGCTACTATCTCAGAAAGCTGGGGTTGTGTACAACTTGTGTAGGACAGACAATTGCAAAGGGAGAAAGGTGACTGTGAAGAGACTTAGGAGGCACTGCTTCCATGGGCTATGGGCAAATGAGGCTCAAGACATAGCGGGCACATTTTTTCTGTAAATAAGAATTCATTTTCTTTTTCATGCATTTTTACTGCTTGGTGTTGAGTGACATTTCTGCCTTTCTCACTTGAGTCTGCTGCTGGCTGCCTGAATAGAAATCCCATTCTCATATTTGCATTATCCCTTCCTCCACTTCCCCCACCCGTAGCTGTGTTGTTCTTCCCTTCTCTATTGATTTCCCCCCTCAGGCAGAAATCTGCGAGTGTGGGTGGATGAGAGCATGCACCTGGAGAATGCCTTGTTAGAGCTGGGAGAGAGCTGTATGCAGCTCCAAGACAGAGCACAGAGGGTTTTTCTCCCCCTCTGGCTGTGAGCCCCCTCTGAGACCAGGCTGGGTGTGAGAGAGCCCAGCTGCCTATCTGTGGGAGTGCTATTCTACACAGTGGTGTGCCAGTGTCTGTGCATACATCTTGGGGGGTCCTGTGTGCCTCTCCATATACACATATTCATGTGTGTGTATATCCCCTGTATATGCAGATTTCTCCTGCATCATACATTTTCCAAGGAGACCATCATGTCCGCACATTTTGCCTTTCTCCTTATGTATCCTATAGGCATACAAGCTTCTATGCAACCTGGCAGCAGCTTTGAGTCTATGGGGGTGCCTGTCCCACAGTACACGCTGGAATGAGTGCTTATGTGTGCATCGTGTAGGAGAGTTTCTTCCTGCACCTCAGACTGTGCCACTGAAGGGCCCCAGTCGTGATGCACTCTTGCTGAGGGGAACTCATGTAATGTGGAGGATTTTCACATTCCTCTCATTCTCTGAGCTGGTGAACAGGGAGAGGTAGCATCCTCATGAAGGATAGGAAAGGAAAACATACTTCCACCATTAACCCAAATTCAGGGATCTTTGTCTTGGCACAAGGGCCAGGTTTGCTCAGGCTGTTTTCTGGGGTGAGGAAAGGATAGGATGAGATCTCTGAGCACGTGAATGCATGATATGGCAGGCAGAGAGTGTGACACTGTCAGGTGGTGAAGGATGTGGGTGAGCAACATATGTCTATCTATAAGGGGATCGGCATTCAGGAGAATGGCCTGCTCCCTACAGAGGCCTTATGGTTATACCAACAGAAGTTGGTTTGAAGATATTTCTGCTTACTCTGTCACATCACATAGAAAACATCCTGGGCAGGGTGGCACTGTCAGGAAATGTGTCTAGGAGAACAAGTCAGCCCATTAAATTTATGAATAGGAGAGATGCAAGATCTGACACTGAAAATTTAGGACTTGCTAAAGGAAAAACAACAGAATCCCTTCTATATCATCACACAGATCTCCAGCTTCACCTTTGAAGAGCACAGGCAAAGTTCTCAGCTAAATGCAAGGGTTAAATGGCCATGGGTGAAGTCAAGGTAAGCAATAGAGATTCAAAAAAATGGACCTCCATGTGCATATTTTAGTCTTTGAGCCAATGTAATGTTCAAGGCAAGACCTCAGTCCCTGATGTGACTCCAAAGACACTGGACTGACCCTGAATTAGTTCCAGAGGAGATGGGAGCTGGATGTGGCCAGGAAACAGTTCTAATACAGACTGGCATAGACATGCAAATTTCAGAAGGAACGGAACACCGAAAGCAAGAGGATGTAGAATAAAACAGTCCAGCTCTGACAGTCCTCCTTCACTGCATAGACTAAAGCTCAAATGAACACACCTATTTAACCAACAGCAGCCTTACATCAGCTTTTCCCTGGATTCAAGTCGTTCCCCACAAAATCCTGGTAATGATACATTATCTCTGTGACTGAACACCTGTATATGTATTCCATATACTGCAGCATATGACTTTTACCAGATGTGCAGCAAGCAGCTCCATTTCTTTCTCTCCTGAGCTCTGTCCTTGCTATTTTCCTCAATATTTCAGGGGTGTTAAGCATGGCCAGCAAATGCTGTGGGATTCCTCACGTCCTGCTGGCTTTCCCTCTGCCCACACAGCCTGCTGCCCACACACACACAGTTATTACAGAAGTGCTGCATAATGAAGCACTCTCCGTTCCAGGGATTCCACCCCCTCACTGTGGAGGGGGGGAAGGAGACAGTGCCACAACAGCGCAGGATCGGTCTGTTCCCAGGGGCCTGCTCCAAGCCAGAGCACTGCTTACAGAAAAACAGTGCAAGGCCAGACAGACTGTGGCAGATGGTGCTGGCAATTGGAGGCTTTCAGCTCTTGGTCCAGCGGAGCAGCCAGCAAAAATATGTGCATGCACATACCCATAGCCTCATCTCCATGCACTATGCACTATGGGTTGGTGATCATATCACACACACTGTGATGGTAAACCACCTCCTTGACAGGGAGACCAACGATCAAATAATTGCACTAAGCTGAATGCCTATAAACCCCCCCTTGCCACCCCTTGGGTCATGGTATATTACAGTGTTACAAGAAGAGCTATACATCCCTTAGTTCCTGCTCATAGAATTAAAAAAAAAAGCTTTGCTTGCCAGAGGTAAGTCCATTCCCTTTCTCCCTACCCTCCAACGTTTTGTCAAGAAAATTGAGCCTCACAGATTACTGGCACATTGTTTCAGCAGCTAGTTTTAAGGCAGCAGGAAAGTTGTGTTTCAGGAAGTTGTGTTTCAAACCGCCACGGTGTTACTCAGTTTTTGATCCCACAGAGACCTGCAAGATGCAGGAAACTCAGGTCACTAAATGAAGAATGGCAATGCTGCCCCAGAAGACCTAGTGTTGTTAATCTGACACATGAATGTGTGCCAGGCAGACTGGGGGAGGCAGACAGGTTGGGAAAAAACACTTTCACTCCTGCTTTATGAGCACATCAGTACTTGTGTCAACTCTGCATGAACCAAAGGAAAACACATTGGGTATAGGAACTCCTGCCAAACATGACTGAAAATACTAAAACACTTGGTTTGCAGAGATGTGAACCCCGCGTCCTCCTCCAGAAAATCACCAATCCCAACATAAGTACCACAACACCTCTGTGGAGCTGGAACTATGTCATAATCAGCTCCCATCTGTTCCTGGTGCCTACCTTCTCTTATTCCATCCTGCTCGCATCCATTGGGCAAATGTGTGCTGCCAGAGCCTGACTTTGATATATACATGTGAACCCATCTGTTCACAATCTACTGAACAGAATTAGTAAAATGTCCTCCTCAATATCCTCCTTGGCTCTCTATGAGTCCCAAGTCTGTCTGCTCTTATAGAATTTCAATTCTGGATGCACACTGCAGCCAGCACTAAAAATCTTTCAACCATATTCCTGCCTTCTGGGGTCTACAGTCTCTGTACTACACATATTTAATCCTTGTCTGTGCAAAACTTCTGTCCATAACTACATAAACTTCAGTCCTTGCTCAGACCAAAAGGCCCACACTAATGCGTGGCAAAACATTCTGCTTGTGTAAGTGCATTATGTTCCCAGCACCTTCATCTGGGGATTCAAATGGAAACCAAGACAGCATGAGATAAAATCCCACTATTTCTCATGGGTTGTTTTGATGAGAAATGTCTCATCGAAAGAAAACAAGCAAATCTAAAGCTTCTTATTAGAGCTCAACTGCCTTCTGCCAATCTAAAATAGACTGCATATGACCCCTTGAGCTCACCCCTTCTGTCTGTACTTTCTGAGCCACTCTGCTTTACTTTCACATCTAAGGCCTTTTCATAGGATATTAGACTCAGATGTATGAGAGACTGAAATGACTAAACCTGTTCTATTAAGACAAAAAAAAAAATCTACCCAAAGAAACAGAAGGAAAACAAAACCCAGAACACTCATACCAGGTTAGCTAAGCTCAGCTCTATTTTTCTCTCTCTTTCTTCTTGGAAATGCTCCAAGTTAAGTATCTGAGACTGTTTTTACGTCCACAGATATGCTTCTGCCTTTTCAACAGAACGTGGCACAATCTCAAATGGACTGAAATTGGGATTGAAGGTTCAGAATTCAGGACAGCATTGTTCCTCTACTGGGCAGATCAGAACAGCACTTGGGAAAATTTAGGGAAAAAGCCATTGGGCAGACAACCCATGGTCTAAGATACTGAGAGGGTCATACCCTTAAATATGAAGAACTTCCCTAGAGACGGATCTAGACCAAGAGCTTGTCTTCACCTATTATTGTGAGGCATTAGGCAGTCTAGGAAACACAAAAGATGAAGAGTCACTTACATATTAAAGAGATTCAGCCCAATGCGGTAGAGGCGTTTCCTCATGGTGTCTGTGGAAAGCGTGGGGGACTTGCAGCTAGCTGGGTTCTCACAATGGTACCGTGGGAGGCTGAGGATCATGGCTTGCAGTGCTTCTTTTGAGGACACCTCAGAGGCTGACTTTGCTGAAGTGGAGGTGCTGCTGCTGCTCAGCTGCTCTGAGTTGTCTGCATTCTCAGATTCAGAGCCTTTGCTTTGCCCCGTCTCATTGTTAGCATCAAACTGGAGCTTCTGCACTGCCATCTGCACAGGCTCTTCATTGCTGTCCCCCATGCCATTAGTGCTAATGTTCACTTCAGTGAAAGTGTGGCTGTTCTGGAGAGCTTCTGTCTCAGGTAAGCACTGTGGGGCAGCCTGCGGTTCACTGTCTTCTCCCTCCCCATCTCCCGGGCTTTCTTCAGACTTGGAGGCTTGAGAGAGCCCAGCCTGGGCATTGCTGCTCAGGCAGTTTGCCATGGACACCGAGGTAGACGATGAGACAGAGATATTCTTGTTGTCAATCTGGACCGTGACATCTCGAAAAGCCATCATAAGAGTGCTGCTGCTTTTAGGTAGGGTATCTGGCAGAAGCCCTTCCTCCTTCTCCTTGTCCTGCAGCTCAGCTTCTAAGTCTTGGTTTGGTTGCATTGAACTGGCACTGAAGGTCTCTCTTATCTGGTATGAGCCCCCATCCTGCAGTGAACACATGGTCTTCAAACTCCAGGTGCTCAGAGCATCATCAATAGATTTGGCCAGGGACTGAACTTGTTCCGTGAAGGAGTCCTCCAGCTCAGTCAGTGCTCCACTGATTGTGGCTGGCAAAGATGGGGACCTCACCAATGGGATGCCCACAAAGTTGTACCCCTCTACGAGGGCTTTCTCAGCAGAGAAGCTCTCAGAGTTCTGGACCCGGACTTTCCTCAGAGAGATGCGGCGTGGCATGCGGCTCTCCAGCAGTGAGTTGCGGATCTTCTCAAAGTTCTTGCTGAGCTGATATTGTCGGAAAGCAGTTTGGATGGTGCAGGCTGCCCTGCGAGATACCAGGTGACCTCCGTATTTGTGCTCTAGCATTTCAATCTGAAAGACATACAAATAAGAGGTTATTTTTCCTTAACTGACTTCTGATGGCTTTACGTGACCCCAGTTTAGTCTATGATGTCTGTCAAAAGCACTGTTAACATGGAATTAACCTTCTCCTGCATTGCTGTGCTCTCAATATCAACAAAAGGCCTTCCTTTTGGCATGACCGGTCAAAATATCAGCTTTGTGAGCTTCCTTACACCTGTATCGTGACAATGCCTGCACCTACAGTGCCACCCATACAAGCTGAAACCTGGAGGCACCCCTCCTTAGCATGTCCACTTCTGACAGCATGATTAAACAGACAATCCCAGATCCGTGTCTTCTTGCTCAGCAATGCTTTGATAGCATTACAGAATGGCTAATGTTAGAAGGTACGTTAAAGATCATCTAGTTCCAACCTCCTGTCATAGGCAGGGTTGCCACCCAGAGAATCGAGCTGCCCAGGGCCCCACCCAACCTGGCCCTGAGCACCTCTAGGGATGGGGCAATCACAGCTTGGTCTCCCTCTTTTTTATAAGCTCCCTTTCAGTACTAGAAGCCTGCAATGAGGTCTCCCCAGAGAGACCTTCTCTTCTCCGGGGTGAACAAGTCCAGCTCCCTCAGCCTTTCATGACAGGAGAGGTGCTCCAGTCCTCTGATCACCTCTGTGGTCTTCCTCTGGACCCACTCCAACAGTACCACATCTTTCTTGCACTGGGAGCCCCAGGCCTGGACACAGTACAAAGAACATTGTTTTAGCAATGTTTAAGATTCTCCCTTTGTTCAGTGTTTCTAAACTCCTCCCATCCTTATTCACCTTAGGAAATACTGACAGGAACAAGAAGAAACCATTCAGAATAAGGAAAGAAAAGTTGACTTCTAAGTGCAGAGAATGTTGTCTTGGTCATAGGAGCTAGCAGGAAGTATCCATTTCCACAGAAGTCGGTGGAGGATGTGTTTGTACTGTGTCTTTTTGCAAGCTCTCTGAATCTCAAAGTGTCTCCTTTCTGGTCTCTGAGTTTTTCAGGAATTAACTGGAAGTAAAATGAAAACAGCTCCAGAAGAGAAAGTACGTAAGGTTTGAAAAGTAAGAAATTCTGACGTTAGACATTGAGACATGACATTAAGAACAAGTGGCAGCAGGATTTTCTCCTTCCTGAACTGGTAATAACACACATATATGTAAATACATATACACACAACCAAGTGGCATCCCAGCAAGCTTCAAAAAAACAAGTATGTTTGGTCTTCTCCGTAGTCTAGTATCTGTACTTCCCAGTATTGCCCTCTCTCTTGTTCTGCTGCTTGGCCTTCACTAACATGCTGCAGGAGAATGTTTGCTTTCTTGGTTCCAGGGAGTAACTGAGAGCTGACAAATGGGATGGTGTGAAGATGATGGTGAATGGTGGAACTGGAGAAAAAAGGACAAATTCAAATTACTTTCACTGAGGTCTTGTCTGATTGATTAACTGAACTTTACATTGTCTACAATTCATAGTGCAGAACACAGGTGTAGACTGTAGAATATACATGCGTGTGTGCACATGTGGAAAAGACCACCAAAGGTGAAGTGCTGGGCTGGGAGCACTGGTAAATTCAGTCTTGAATTAAGAGGATTGGCTACATAATTCATGTGGTGAGTATCATTACACTCAGATACACACTGCTGCCCCTCAAGATATGCCTTGCTGGCCCATTATTCACAGGGTGAACGACTGAGCTGCCAGAAAACCTAAGGTTAAGTGCAAAGACACAGTGACACATGAGCCCTAGCTCCCAGAGACATGTGTAAACTGATTCCTTCTTCTTTTCCATTTTTTAAAAACACTATGTAAGTTGTGAATAAAACCATCAGTGAGTGAACTGGATACAAGTGAAGGTCTGGAATGATAGCTGTGAGAAGTGCAAATCACTCCAGGCATCTTTCCAATATTAACTCCCCTGGTTGCAGGGAATGATTATAAGATTCTGGGAGATGACAGGAAGAGACTAATAGTGTAAGCCCAGTCATTCTGCTCCTGCAGTGCTATCCCGGGTGCTGGAGTATGAATTGAAGGCCTTGCCCTCCTATTGCCACCCCATCACTCCAGGCAGCAATAAGTCTAGGTGCAATAGATGAAAGGCTGCCATTTCTTGGAGAGAGCAGAGAGATAACATCCTTTCATGTTCTCCTCCATGAAAATGAAGAAGGGCTCCTCTGCCTTGAGCTTGTTTTTTGTTTGCCTTGCTACTGAATTCACATCTGCCCAAAGCAAGTATCAAAGCTCAGCACTGGCAAATTCTAACAATTTACTTAGCAGTACGGTCAGTAGAGGCAGCTGATTCAGAGCCCTGCTTATCCCTAACTTAAAAAATGTTGGCCTATTATTTGCCCTGTTGCCCTCCCTGAACAGATCTATAGAACTGGTGCTAAAAATCAACTACACAAAGATCATGGATTCAGGTTCATTTACTACAAGATGTATCTGTAATTTTTGAAATACAGGGACTAGAAAATATTCTTGGTAGTCAGTAGAAGGGTTTTGCTAAGTCCTTTGACCTTATTTCCTATCAACTCAGCACTCCTGCCACATCTCTTCAAAGCTTGGTTCTTTGTCTCCAGGAGGAAGCCTCATGTAGATAAATGCAAATTAAACCCATAACCTGCACACACCCAATCCAGACAGTTACTGCTGACAGCTGACGGTGAGCACTTCATATAACCATCTGGTTAATCAAAATGTATAGCTAATTGTGTTGAGAGGGAAAGAGGAACAAATGGGGGAGACAGACAGCTATCTGAGGAAAAGAATAATAGTAAGATACAAAATAAAGCAGAAGCAAGAGCCTTTAATTACCTGAGGTTTCAAGGAGGTGACAGCCATTCTGAAAATGTGAAATTCATATGCTCTGATCTTATTAGAGGCTAGGACAAGATGTCACAGCTGATCTGAAGTAAAAGGCCAATTTCTTTCATGCAAGGACAGTTCCCAAAAAGACAGACTTTAATAACTACTAAAAAGAGAGATCCTTCTAAAAATCTGAAGGAATGATGCATACTGTCAGTATCTTGACAAAACAATCATAAGATTTTTGCAGTCCATTATCTCAGCCCTCTCAAAGGACTAAGGCATTACAGAGCAGAACAACATGTAGAGAGGACTCCCAACATAGTCTATTCTCCAGTTGTACCAGGAGCTCAAGGGCAGGTTCTGCAAGTGGCCATACAGTCCTTACCAGCAAGGGGCATCTTACAGTGTTCTGCAGCTGGCATAACAAGGGCCCAGAGACGTGAGATGACTAAGCTTGTCTAAAGGATGTTTGAGATGGCAGACAAAGCCAGAACCAGCATGCCCATAAAGCAATATCCTCCCCTCCCCACTGGAGTGGGTCTTGTTCTCTCTCCCTTTGATGTAGCCCAACCATTTATGGTTTACTGATGTCTGAGATATTCACATTTGCTATCAGGGCAAGCAAATTGACACTCCAGAGGAATTAAGGATTTCACACAGCTCTTGGTCTGTTTTCTTCCTCTCAAAAGGAAGAAAGGGCATCCATTAGCACACCCCAGCAGTCACAGGTAATGGAGATGTATGTCTGGCTTGCTGAAGGAACTTTCCCTGCCCATTTGAGAGGCCAGCCTTGACTGGCCACCTCTCACTCCTAATAAACCTTATGAATCACAAGTAATTGCCTACTTAAAGATATTCTTCTCTGGGGAATTATCTGACAGCCAGAGCCAAATAAGGGAAAAGCAAGAGAAGGGTAAGGGAGATTTCAAAGTATAATTAGCTCAGTACATTTCTGGGCCTCAACATGAAACTCAGTTTGAGCAATTCAGGCCTTGTGGCTGAATTACAAATGGCTGGGAAATATCCATGGCCATGAGAGATTGCACACGAAGGGAGCTTTAATAAGGTCAGCCCAAAGGCAAGCTGAAGTGTCAGGCCTGGATATGGCAGAAGACTTGAGGTATATACCCCATGCTTTTGTTTCCCAGAGACATAAAAGCAGAAGTCTGCCGGGATACTCCCAGTTGTCACTAGTTTTCCAACCAGGTAGCCACTGAGAATGGCTACATGCCACCATGTTAGCAAGAAGAGAATCAGTCTGAGAAACAGTCTGAGTAGCTTGAGTAAAAGTATGCATTGTAAACAACAATAGTGATACAGAACACACACGTTCTCTATCATCCCTTCTTAACATCTCTCCCTCCCAGCAAACTCTCACAATGAAATGACATTGCTACGAAGGCCATGTGTTAATGGGCTGTTTTCCTTCTTACATGAGACGTGCCAGAACTTCTGCACAGAAAGCTCTCTGTGATCTTCATTTTCCCTACTGTCCTGCAGAGCATAAACTTAGGGGAACTTATCAACCCTCTAGCTTAATGCTGAGGGACAATGACTGGTAGATGAGCTGTACCTCCAAGCCATACAGAGGAAGCTTTATGCTGCCCTCCTTCTTCAGCAGCACTCAGTCCCCTCTACAAAGCAAAATGTGAGTTCAACTGCACCGTGAGTCTAAAAATGCCTTCTTCCACTTGTTTGTAATAGATATTCGTAGAACTTACACTAAGAAAAATTGGTGCTATCACTAGGGAACTACTGGAAAAGTGCTGTGACAGGTAACATACTCCTTGTTCCCATTCAAGAGAACAACTGAGCAAGTAGGTTGATAGGAAACCTATGAAACTACTTACTACAGAGTGTAAAACTGTACGTAAGATTTCTCTCCATGGAAATCTCCCCTTCCAGAGCAAGTAGTTCACTGAAGACATCCATCAGGCCTGGAGAAGCACACATATTTTAATCCCCCTCTGCTATGGGAAAAATGGTTCTACTTATGAGACAGGCAAGGTTCCTGCAAGGTCAGTACTGCAAGGCACCAGAATTTAATGAACAAGCAGCTAACATGTCTCCCTGTCTCACATGCATCCAGGGCAGGTCCAGCCTCTGCTGCAACGGTGATGGGACAAAATGACCTTAAAGCTAAAATAACACAGGACAGACACTCCCCAGAACAAAAGCAGAGCAACTCTAGGACATACAGGAGGCTAAGCCCATATATAGCAGCCAAGATCTGACCCACCCTGAGGATATGTCACATCGTTTTGTAAAGCCAGTTAATTAGTCTCTCTTGTTTCTTTTCCTGGTGTGAAGCAAGAATTCTGGATGTGCAGTATTTGAGAAAGAAAAGGAAAAAGGCTTCTTTTCTGTTCAGGAATTTAGTGGGCCATTGATCTGAAATGCCTGTTTGGGACAGCAGCAATGCCTTGAGGGAAGTGGCAGAGAGATGTACCAGAAACAGCAATTTCTTCTATGGGAACTTCATTAGCTGAGTGAGACCCTTCATCTGCAATAGCATAGCTCCCACTGAATTCTCCCATTGAATGCAATGTGGACAGTATCACTAGCCCTTGTTTGTCCTGTCCATTCACATCCTGCAGGGTCTGTATATTAGACAGCCTCTGGTGGAACTGCCAATCCAGGGAAAAGTCAGAAACGATTCTTTAGGTTTTCGCTTTGCACAACAGCTCTCCTGGGCTGTAAACTGCAGAGACACGGGGTGGTGAGGGCACATTCCACCTCATTGCCTTTGAGTGAAGAGGCCAGCTGCTATTAGCCCCTGTCCCACTACTGCTGTTTGAGAGCCCCATTGGGAAACGCAAATAAAGATGGGTATACTGTGCTCTGGAGCAAGTCTGTGGTCTCAGGCACAGGAGGAAAGGCTTGAAACTTCCAGAACTGAATCACTGTCTCAGTCTAGTAAACCTGCCTGCCTCTTCAGCATCCTGAAGGCAATGATGGTAACAATATGCTAACACAGTGGTAGACATTGTATAGGACACCTCCTGAATAAACCTCACCTACCCTGTGAGCTCATGCTGTGAAGAGACTAACATGAAAGTGCACATGGGGCCTGTCCAGGTTGATCCAAGAGGGCAAGATGGCTCTTGGAGACCTCTCCCACGAGGGAGGCTTTTTGTGACACTCATTTGCTGGGAGGCCTACAGGGACTTTGTGCTTTTGGGCAGGCAGTGTCTCCGGATGCCTCACTCCTCGGCTGCCTACAATCCATCTCTAAACCTACAGTCGCACCTGAGTGCCATTTCAGAACACAGAACACAGGCAATGAAGAGTAGAGCAGGCTTGGGTGAAAGACTATGGCAGTCAGAGGTGGGGAAGTTACTTCCTCCATCAGCCCCACGCAGCCCAAAGGCCAGGCTGGGTGAAAGCTCTAAGCAAACAGAAGGCTGAAGTATTTGCAGAAACACGGGCACACACCACAGTGTGAACGCAGCCCCTCCCACCCCATCCCCTTCTCCCACAGCCTGAGGAGGAAGCCTCTGTACCTGTTTATTCTTTAGGTCAAGGGAGAGCTCATAATCGGAGGCAGCTGCATGGGAACACGAGGCCGTCCCTTTGCTGCGCTGCACTCTCACTGGGGAGCCCGTGTGGTGGAGGCTCGCCTTCTGCACCAGAGGGGAACACCCCGCTGCCTGCTCTTCTTGGAGCTCCTCATGCTGGGCTTTTAGCGTCTGGGTGTCGGACCTGCCTTCCTGGCCACTCTGTCTGCCGGCCTCCTTCGGATCCTCCGTTTCACACCCGGCTTTCTTGCTTGTGGAACCGCTGGGATCATCACTGTGAACAAAACGCAACGTTTCTCTTTTTTATTTGTTTTTATTATTATTATTATTATTACTATTATTATTATTTGTATTGTTTATGATTACGTTTATTATTGTTCGCTACGCTCTTTCACTGATCTGCATTTTAAATGTGGAGGGAGCCCGGGCTGTAAAGGCTGTCACTGGGGATGGAGCATCTCGCAGTCTCATCTGCTTCAGAGCCTGGTTCCCAAGGATCCAGATTGCCCCTGGTTTTTATATGGGCATGTGGGAAATGATGTAAGGACAGCTGAATGCTGCAGATTTTCCAGAGAAACGGTGTAAGAGTATGGAGTGCTGAGACTATAAAGATACAGCAGAGCCAGCCAGCCATCCCTGAGGTCCTGACTCTTTAAAGCAACTGCAACACAGCCACAGCAGGCTACAGAACTTTCATAAAATAAGTCATTTCTTTCTGACCCACAGGACAGTGCTGGGCCGCTGAGGGCTTGAAGAGAAAGCAAAACACTCTTTTCTCCTGTCAGTCACAGCAGTGATTGTATGAAACCAGGGCTCGACAACTGTGAACATTAAGGGAGTTGACGTGTTGCATTGAACAGGGTGGGATTCACGTACATCCAATCCATTGAAGTGCTGAGGAAGCCTGCTGTTAACCTCTCTTGCCAAATGTTTTCTGAAATCATCCAATTTCAAACAAGACTTTGAGGCACTGCTTGAACTATGGGAGTGTTTGTTGCCACATCCTTCCAGTGGCTACAGATGAATAATTTATGATTTCCCAGAGAGTCCACACCAGTCTGTATGGACTCAGCTCTGCTGCATAGTTTACACCAGATTCAGCTCCACTCCTTTCCAAGGGATGAGTATTCAGCTGATTGGCAGCACTGAGTTTGGAAATAACTGCTACAGAACCAGCGCATTTAATTCAACTGAAGTCAAAGTTGTGTACCGTCTCCCATATTTAAACACCATTGCATTCTTTAATTCACTTCTAAACAGTATTTCTTTTTCTTGGATTTGCTCCACATATGATCAATTCTGCTGTTATCTAGACATCGAATTATTTTACAATTGGTTTTGATGTCAGAAAAAATCAGGGAAATTAGTTGCAAATATGATTTTCAGTAGCGCCCAAACTACTTACAAGCATTTTAGACTCATTTTCAAAAGTGCTGAGCACTCTTAAGAGCTCAGGTATTCTAAGTAGACCTGGATTCTCCATCTGCTGAGCACAGGATGACTTTTAAATACTTTCTTGTACTTTGAAACGAAATCTGTTATCTTCAATAGCATTTTAACAATTAAATTTAGACATATTTCTATAGTTTCCAAATGGACTCTAAATGGTGAGTCAAACACAATGCCAAAGAAAGTAGAGTTTAAAGGTAGAAAGCTTCTACTTTCATACACATGTATGTAGTCAGCAGTCAGATTTTAAAATTAAATTTAAAAAAATCAATGTTTTGCATTAATTCTATGTAACCAACTTTACAAAAAAACATTAAAATGACATATCTGTGCATTCATCAATCAGGAAATACCTTCACTAAAATGAGGCACAGAACTATATGCAAACTAGATCCCAGTTTTTAACTCTTTCTGTTTTATGTCTCTCCATATTCTGGGAAAGATTAACAGACTTTTCCTTTATGGCTTTCACTGTGTCACTTTCATTGGAAACCTCTGTTCTGCCCATTCTCCTTTTAACCAGTGGCACAGATATGTTTTTATCCTCAGCTAAAGGGATGACCAGGTAAACACAGATTTGATCATGTTTTCTTTGCAGTGCATGACAAAAAACTCACAGCTATTTCAGTGGGAACTGGACTGTGTCCTACAAAGCAATTTCAGCTAGAGTCACAAGCTCTGATTCAGTGAGCCATATATCCCAAATTGCTTTGCTGAGTCAAGGCCACAGTGCAGATTGTGCTGTCTTTAGGGCAAGTCAAAGCCTGAGGCAGTGAGCTAAATAGCTAGCAGAATTATCTGGGAGCATGAATGGACTATAAATGCCAGCAAACATTCAGTGACATGATGATTCCCTAAACACTAACATATTTAGATATTAGGAGGAAGTTTTTCACGTAGAGGATGGTGACACACTGGAACGGGTTGCCCAAGGAGGTTGTGGATGCCCCATCCCTGGAGGCATTCAATGCCAAGCTGGATATGGCTCTGATCAGCCTGGTGTAGTGGTTGGCAACCCTGCCCATGGCAGGGGGGTTGAAACTAGATGATCATTCTCAACTGGTCCTTCTCAACCCAGGCCGTTCGATGATTCAATGATTCTATGATTTGCTTAACCATATTTTTTTAGTGCCTCCACTGACTACCATAAAATGGCTCATGGTAAAATGTGAAGTGTGTGCATAAGATTTTGCAGCATTCAGGCCCATTGCTGTGTGAAGTTGTACATCACCTCTAGCGTCACTGCTCTGTGAGGCTTTTTGTCACCTTTAGTGTATGCTACCCACTTGTTTTGCTGTCGCACACAGTTTAGAGTGTGAGTAACATTCATAGAAACTGGATATCCTGTATGCATAGCTAACACAGAAGGGAAAAAAAAAAAACACAAAAAACAGTAGGCTTTATAGAGTCAGAATAATCTGGGCTGGAAGAGAAGTTGGGAAGTCTCTGCTCCACTGTCTGCTCAAAGCAGGGCCATTTTCAAAGACAGGTGTGATCAGAAGACCACTTTACCCTCATTAGACTTCCCAGGTATTCTTCATGAGAGTGAAGGACCCTAAGATTACAACTACTAAGTGCACACATTCAGTTACAAGTGCGTGAGAAGCACTACCAACCTCAGTGTTCCCACTTACAGTACATAACTGAAGCCCCTAAAGACACTTTGCTAGGATGAGAGTATAAACTAACTACACGTACACATATAACCTTGTCTTCCTCTTCCATACATGCTCTAGTGAATACACTCATACAGAATGTATTACACTTTTGCGTGGAATTTTCTGAGGGTCAAAACTCGGTCAAACCAAAATCAGATTCCACTGAAGCACTCAAAGGCATTTTTCAGCTAGATATTTTTGTGCTAAATATAAACTTTTTAACCCCCTGCTGGTTTGTCTGCTGCACTGTCCAGAAAGCAATAGCAAATACTCGTGCTGAATTGGGAATAGTGTCTGCATATTTTTTTGTGGGGAAAAAAAAATTAAAATGGCTGAACCATTTTTACTTAGTGGGAAAAAGATATATAAATATCAGACAATTCTATATTACCTTCAGACAAGAGACCAAACCTGGAATATTTCAGCCGGATCTGAGAAAAATCAGTGACGTATAAGCAATAGTTTGTTTAGTCACCTGAATGCCAGCACTGTAGCCGTATGGATCCTCTTACTGCCCTTTATTCCTCCTGAGTTTACATTCAGCTTCAGTCTGTTTCTGCAGAAATACCCTGGGAAGCCTATCCACTGTTGTCCCCTAGCAGCAATAGATGAAGTTTCCATACTGCTAAAGATCCAGACTAATATTGCAGTGAAATACAAGCTAAAACCTTAATGATCTTACCTTTTCCCACTGTCCTGCGTGACACAATTGATTTGCATTGGTAGGGCAGTTTTGTTAATAAGTGAAGGCTCATGGGTTATTATCATAGTAACAAGAAGAAGAAGAAGAAACAAAACAAAACAAAACAAAAAGAGAAAATAAAGTAGGGAAGGACAGACACTACAGTATGGTACATCTCTGGAAAAAAGTGCTATTAGTAAATCACCAGGTCCCTTGCCCAGTGAGAAATCAAACACTCTGGCTGTGATGAAGGGAAGGAACAGTGCTATTGCACATTGTTTCTTAGATTAGAAAACTTTTCTAACCACTTGTAAAAATTAAAAGTTCCCCACAGAGTCTAAGGTGTGAATCCCAATGCCCTGGCCAAACTCCAACAATGTTAATTTAGTTCTGTATCCCACCATCACCTCTGCAGGTTCAACTGTAATCGGTGTTCTTTACTTGGTGTTTTAAAGTATCACATACTGCTGTCTTTCACAGTTCTTGCAATTACTCTTTTATGATAGATGAAGCAATTTTCTGCTCACAATGCAATCAGGTAGGGAAGATTTGTAATGCCTTTGAATTCTGTTTGATCTGGAGTGTTAATATAACTGTAAATCACTCGCAATCACATTAAAGTGGAAGACTGTTCTGTTCTTCCTAGATGTTCCTGTACGATTTTTCTGACCCATAGCAACTAGCTTACTTATCCTTACAAATAGATTTCACTGACTTAATAATATCTTCCCTCCTTTTGCACTGCAGACTTGTCTAGTCTTGCTGCAATTAGAAACCAGTTTGTTGACAAAGATGGCAACTATGGACAATCCAATTCAGGTCTTAAATGAAATGCAATAGCTAGTCTAGCATAATGCATATATCAAAACAAGGGTATCAAGGTTCTCGGCTGATTCTGAGTGTTTGTTTCAAGAAAGCAGGATGGTGAAAAAGCTCTGAGACAGTTCAACTGGGTACCCATACACATTTTTATCAGTGTCTAGAGCATGTAAATGAGATTTCTGGGATTTAGCTTCTATGTACAGAATTCTAAGGAAGGTTTTCCACAAGAAATACACTATGGGAAGAATGTAGAGAGATACTAGATGTAAAATCAGTGATATCAAACCAAATCAGTAATAACAGACTATTAAGCCAGAGGGGTCCACCAGCCCATTCCTAGTAGTATCAGCTCCCCATGTCTGTATAGAGCCTTGTATCATCCTCTGTCCTGTAAGAGATCCGTCTGCTTTTCAATTCTCACAGACTGGGAAAGTACAAAGGTACACTTCCTTGCATTCTCCTCACCATCTCCTTGCTGTGAGAAACATACATTTCCAGCTTGGTAAGGATCTACATGTCAAACTGCCAGTTTGGGAGCTGAGCTATGGTCATTCACTGGGTCCTGTCTATCAAGTTTAAACATTCCCATACTTTAGAAAGAATATGCAACCTGTTGTCCCCGTATGTTTCAAGACAATTTTAAGGTAGGCCCACATGCAGGAACACAGAAGCTGGATGAATCAAACGTTGCATTTCATTGCCCTTGCTGACAAGTACAAGAATCAGTTCACAGTAATTTTCAGAGCTCTCAGAAAGGTATTTACAGGGTAGCTGAGTGACTAAATAGGACTGTGGGGCCAGAAGCACTACTCTTCTCAAGGACAATAAGGTTAGACCTGTAAAAAACTAAATCTGAACTTTCTCACTGACTTCTCCTTAGCTACACAGCTCCCGTGTGGTGAAGGCACAAAAGGCATCTCTTTGCTCCTGCTATTCTACAAGAAGAAGAAACATTGCAGATACATAAGAGCAATAACAGAATAACAAAAATAGCAATGTCTCTCCTGAACTTGCATAGAAACATTAGAAACCAGTCACCCAAGAAGTGGATGCTCAGGTGCCCTTTTGTACAGCAGCGATGAAAAAACATCCAGTTAATTGGATAGGAGGAAGCTATGGCTGTGAGGTTTTAGAGAAGTACTACAGAGGCTGATCTCACCTCTCTGTGTCACTCTGGAAGAAAACTACATTTTTGTTTCATACATATAACTTACCGAACACCTTCTTCATGGTAGCCAAGGTTGCTGCACAGGACTGTGCCCTTTAACTGAGGCAAAGACTACACAGACTATTTGCAAAGGACTGCAAAAATGTATGAATCTGTGTCACAGAGATTTTAATGATGATCAGTTGGTTATTGCATACATGCAGCTCTAAAGTGCTGCAAGTGATTAGTATTATCGTGACTTGAGAGCTATAAGAGACTTCAAACTTTCAGAGATATCAGAATAAAAACCCTTAGATAGTACCATATGGAGAATTAGAAAAAGAGGTCACTAGCAAATGCTAAGAAAGTAGAGTCCAGACTTCAAGTCAGCAAGAATATTTCCTCACTTCGTCTTAAGACATAGTATTGTCTCCCGTGTCCTCTTTCCTCTCCCTGCTCAGGAGAAAAAAAAAGAGAGAAAAAAAAAAAAGGAAAAAACAAAAAAAATCAACTGCTGAGTTAGCGGGGTCCAAAGTGCCTTTTCAGTTTATTTCATTTCAGTGTTCCCTGAGGATACCCGTAACATATGGTGAATGGGTTGATCAGAATTCAATGAAAAATGGCTGAGACAGGCTTGATAATATATTATGGGATCTTTTCAAGGTTCAGAGATTTCTGACATGCTGGGTGCCCGAGTGCAGAAGAATTGCTTCTGATTTGCTTTTAAGTTCAGGTTTTAGGGTGAGTTGGAGGCAATGCTCTTCAGGAGCATGCTGAAAATGATGGAAGGCAGAAGTGTCTCCTGCCAGGGAGGCAGGGAACTTGGAACTTGATCTTGGCAAATCATCCACTGCCAGCCAAGCTGCAGCTTTCTCAGTCTCCCCCAACAGAGGCCAAAATAGGAACAAGATTCTGATTTTGTCTACATTCACGTAACACCTTGCAAAGCAGTGGCAACAAGCCATCTTCTCACACTAGCTTTACCCAAGAGGAATTAATAATAATTAACCAAGCTCATTACCCATCCCAGAATATATTACTTCTTTCATAAAAAGTCTGGCACACACACCTGTAAAATGGATTTGACAGTACAGTACGGTTAATATACTGGAAATGAATTAAATTCAACATCCTTTCGCACAGGCTGAAAAAGGCAAAGTATTTTTAACACCGTTTAAAGTGGTTTTAGTGAGATGTATATTAAGCAGATGGAAAATGTAATAATACTAAAAAATGTCTTCAAATCCCACAGGGTCCAACGTGCCAAAATCAGAGCTCCCATTTCAGATTCAGTAATTAAAAATGATACCCATGTCCTGCATAACTCTCACAGTATTGTGTTGTTTTGTCTGTTGAACAGTACTGAACAGAACAGTACTGTAGCAGCTAAACTTTTCTGATGCACTTCCTGTTGTGTAAACATAATTTTGCAGGTATCCATCTGAGCTGGCTGCCAGGATCTCAATAGCTAACTTCAGCAACTTGAAGACTGGCAACTCTGCTTTTTTCATGGAGGCTGACAGGTTCCTGCAGAGGATGACTTGGAACAGCAAAGGTTGCAACAACTGAATGAGAAGTGGTGCGTATGGTGCAAGACTGGCCATGCCTTTCACTCAGTTTTTGCTTCTAGCTCCTTTGTCTGTCTGGCTGACACCTCAAAATGACATTTGGTCCACTTCTACTCCCTTCCCAGCCATGCCTCGTGTTTCACAAGCCGCCGGAATACTCAGCCAGCAAAGCACAGCCCCTTTTTCTCAGCTGCCTTCTAGACCCTGGGCCATGGTTGCAGAGCTGTCTCTGCAGGTTGGACTGGGAGGAGGTCCTGCAGCCTGCCACTGCAGAGGGTAACTTGCCACTGCCTCAAACAGGGCACCTGTGCTTACCACTGAGGTGTGAAAAGCACTAAGTGGACAGTGAAGCACAGGAGGCCCCTGTCCTGCATGGTTTAATTTCTTTTACTTTAACCTCAGACCTCTCTTGCCTCTGCAATGTTTAGTAAACACGACCTTTTAGAGGAGGAAAAAACAGATGGCATCCTGCATTAGTGTAACTGCCCGCTCAGCACCCCAGGAAAGAGAAACTTGGCTTCTCAGCAGCAGTCTTTCTGCCACTTCGACTCAGATCTCTTGGCTCCTCATCCCTAAGGCAGGTTTAAACATCACTGAATTCGCTGACAAAAGCCTGCCGGTGCAATCATGCAGAAGATAGAATTTTACTGCTAAAATGAGATGAATTCAGGCCTGGGAGACAGCAGGGCCTCTACAAGGGAAGACAACCTTGCATATCCCCTCAGCCCATTGCTCTCCTATTTCAGCTACCTGAGATCTGGGTCAGGAACACAATTCTTGGGATGTATAGACCTAGGCAAGGGCTTCTGTGCTCTTCTTTTTCTTCTTTTTGTTGTAGGCCATCGATTGGAATGAACATTGAGGTTCTTTTCTAAGGGACTGGAGACACTGATTGTTTAAGGCAGTGAGGAAGCTACTTCACAAGAAGACCTTTGTGTAACTCAGACCCGTTTTGCAACTGTTCTCAAATATATCAGCTATTTTTTTTCTCTTGTGGTCACTGCTGCAATAGAAGGCCGTTCTTTGTGTGAGACCAAAAATGAGGAAGCCCAGACTTCCTCAACATACAAACAGACTCAGATCACCATCCTAAATACAGTCAAAACACCATTCACTGGCTTTAGGAAAGCAGATCTGATCCAGTGTATTAACTCTCCCAGTAAGTTCAGATCTAGGGTTTGGGGTTGGCCTATAGCTGAAGACCAAGATAGAAAAAGCATGGTTAGTATTCCTTCCTCCTTTCTCCCATCCAGTGGCTACCACCACAGCCTTGTGCAGTAGGCCCCAAACTCCACTTCTCTGTATTCTAACCTGCTTTCTCACTGCTGCTTCCTTCACATCCTGATCCACTCCATGCAACTTCTCTTTCTTGAAGCCTTATTCCCTTTCCTATCTTTGCATTCTTATTTGGAAAACAGTATCTTAGCAACTTGCTCATCTGGTCATACAAGTTCAGATTCCTCCAGGACCACTTCATGTTTTCCTCCTTTTGAAGAATGAAAATGTTTCCCATCCCTTTCATGTTTCCTTTCCCCTTCATGTTTGTTCGAATCTTTTTGGAAAAGATGACTAAGAAAAACATTTTTTTGTCTTTCCACATTCAGTGCTATTGCGTTGTTGAGCAGAACCGTGGCTGGTATTGAATTCCATTCCATCAATGAATTCAGATCCTCCCTAAGTCAATGGAGGATCTACCTTTAAAAATATATTCTTAAGATAGCTCATAATATGCTTATTAGATCCAGATGTACTATAACAGCCCAGCAGTAGTTTTCACTTTCAGTAGTTTTCAGTGCAACTCTGCACCATCCATTTTTTTTTGCATCTTGATCTACCACCTTCACATTATTGCATTGTGAGAAATTACAGACATCTGTTATATTCTGCAGTCACGCTTGAAGAGATGTGCAGAAGAGTAAATGTTCAGAAATGTGTACATAAGAAACCTACTCCCATCTTCCCTCTTTCCCCAAAAACTTGAGATAAGAGAGATGACAGTCAACCCAGACAGACAGGCAATAATAACATCAGCACAACCTGTTTACATGAAAGCTGCAACATACCATTTTGTGACATAAGAAGTTTACACATAATTCTTGTCACTAGTCACATGGAGTTCCCTGTAGTATGGTGACACAAAATATATATGGAAAGAACTAAATTACTAAGAAAAGAGCATTAGAAATTGCAAGAGCACACTTCCAATCTGTGTGGCCAGAATTAAGTTCCTCAGTCTAGAACGAAAACAGTCTAATTTACAGTCATGTAAGCTGGCCTTTAATTTACACCTCACCTCAATGAAGTTTGTGTGGACTTGACAGCTCTGAAGACCATGACCACTGGTATGGACTAAATAATCCATATATCATCTTAGTGATGTCTTCAAATACCTGGGAGATAAAGTTGTAGTTTCACAGGAAGTGGGACTTAAATCTATAAAATTAACCCAGTATTAAACAGCACTTCTACTTCATCTTAAATACTGTATTGGCAGTTCCTAAGAAAGGGCAAAATCTTGCTGTCTTACATTCTGATGTTGTCATCCTCAGTACCCCCATTAGACATCTTAGGAACTTTCCTCTATGCATGAGACATAAAATCATAGAATGGCTTAACTTGGAAGGGATCTCCTTTCTGTCTCTCTCCTCATATACTCATCTGCACTAACTTTGCATTTAGCCAGTGCAATGGCAGGTTACCCTGCAGAGCAATGAAAAGAGTTGTGTGGAAGACTTTAGGAAATGGGCTAGGCATTTTCATTACTAGAATATCTATGGATGGGAATCAGCAAAATCCTCTCTACCCACAGAGTCCTGCTTGTTGTCACTTTTATCCCATCCTCTGCTCTTTTGACCTCACTAGCATCATTCAGTAGCACTGCATTTCACGTTCTAGGTCCCACTCAGCTTCTACAACCACAAACTCAAAGTGGAGTTGGGGGGATTTTGTCACCCAAATGTCACTTGGTCTGAATTCCTGTTTATGTCTTGATGCTTTTTTTCAGGATGATGTTTTCTCACAGAAGAAAGAAGAAGAAAGAGGTGGACCTCAGCACTGCTGCAGTCTTCTGAACAGGTAGGATGACAGTCCCAAAAAATCTGCCATCTTTTTTTACTCCTTTTCCTTCAGCTATCCAGCTATCTGCAGAACCCACAGGAAGAGGCTTTAGCAGTTGTACAACGTGTTCCTCTTCAGCATCTCAGACTTCTCAGTTCTTCCTAAAGAATCTGAAAGCTAGCCAGGCAGAAGAAAGAACATGGAAGAACAGGCATGTGTTTCCAACAGGAAAACACAGAACTTGCCCATAGGGCTGGTCAGAAGAACCTGCATAGGAGTGAGTTAGTATTGCAGAGTACAGAAAAACAACAGGCCTTTGGATTGACACCACACTGCAAGAAACTGTGTGATAAATGGCCAGAGCCTCACTGCTGTCACTGCCAAAGAATGTTGGCATGAACAGAAATATTTCTGATTTATCTCCTGTTCCTATGTTCTTGTTCCCTTCTATTTCTTCTTTCATTTATCCTATTTTTTAACTTCCTGCTTTTTCTGCTACCTTCTCTTCTGTCATCCTCTTTCTCTGTGAAGCATGTTTACCATGTTTACCAGCATGTTTTTCCTTTCAGTAGCTCTACTTTCTTTCTTGGGCTGAATCTGTTTTCCTTTCTTTTTTCAGGGGCTCTTTTTTTCCATCCCTTTGCCAAATTCTCTGCCTTGTGAGCCACAAAGAAATACATGGACAGAGGGTCCACAGAAACCACCTGCTGAGTTCAACAGAACACACCTCAGTGCACAAAAGATCTGTAATTTTAGCAGTGGGGATATGATCTCGACTGATGCAGATCAGGTCAGTTGATACCAGTAGGGAATTACAATGAATGGCATTAGCTCCAACACAATCCATCTGCTATTACTTTATCAACCGTCTGTGACCATTTTTCAGTGCTAGACGCAGGACTATTTCCAAAGCAGTTATTGCCTCTTCTCAAGCAGCTCTGTGGCGTTATCAAACCAAAAGCACAGGATACAGAAGCTGTTAATGTTGCATTCCATTGGTACTGAGAAGTTATGTTATGGACAAAGAACTCTTTGCAATACAGGGGGGGAAGATGGTATTTATCTGCAAGTCATGAGTGCATCACCTAGAATTAAGGCAATAAATTATTCTAAGTAGCTAGTGTGTGGTTTGGCTATGATCAACTCTATTTACTGACATTACCACTCTTTGCAGCCCAGAAAATGGGAACTGTTGTCACATGTGGGAGAAGAATGCTTGACTGCAAGTCTGCATTCCTCTAGGGCAGGATCCATGGAGGCAAGAGAAGCAACAGGGATGAAGAAAGGATTGGAAGGACACATGGCCACTCAGTGGTTGGACACAGCCTCAGGCCCTCTGTAAAAGTGTCTGAAAGTTGTCTTTGCAGTTTCTAAACACGATACTTCAGACTGTTTTCATTTTACCTCTTTCTCCTGCCATCTTCTTTAAGAAAGGTGTTGACAGAGGTCAGACAAAGCAACAAATGTGATAGGAACACTCCAACTGCTGTAAGAGATTTTTTTGAAGAGACCACATAGTCCTCACTGTATCTCCTCACCTTTGTGTTCTCCATATTTTCCTGAAAGTGGTTGCATTAGCTGTCTGAGACAAGAAGCAGAGAAATGCCTGTGTGGAAGATAGTGTGAAAATGTTCAGTCCTGGTAGATCTCCTTTACGGAACCGAGGCACTGCATCTGAAACTCACGTCCTGTTTCTTTGGATGCTTCCAGAAAAAGCCATTCCTTCTAGGCCATGTAGCCGAATTGCCAACTATGTTTTCCTGTAAGAGATTCCCAGGCTTGTCAGTAACAATAATGTTAGGGATGTTCTCTTAAACATTTCTTGCTTATAAATGTATTTTATATTTCCCCTAAATCTACATGCACTAACTACCTTTGTGGTTCTGGAACTAGGTTTCTGCAAAGCAGTTAATACTGCTGGTCATGCTTGTATAAAACACCCGTAAAAGCTTAGGGAGAGTTCCAGTCTGGGTCTAGATATTACTTCTGACCCACATGTCTGTGTTAGACTGAAAGCAAAATTCAGGCAACTGATCCTGGGGAATATTTATGTGAACTCTGCTGACCCAGCCCTGCCTGTTTGCAGCATCTCCACAAACTCCAATTGTAATATCTTGAACAGAGGATTATTAAGTCTACAGGGAGGAAAGAATAAGAAGTAGATGAGCTGTTAAGAAGCAGAAAAAAATCCTCTCTTCATGCCTGTGACCTCAATAAGGAAAAGAAATGAGAAAAGAAGCACAAACCGGATGTGCTAACAAAGCAGAATGTTGCTCAAACTCCTCCTGTTTGTTTTCAGAAACAGTGCTGTGGAGAGCTTCAGCTGGAATGAAAGTCAGATGAAGAAGAGTTTTGCATATAAAGTCTTGTCTTCAGAGCAGACAAAGAACAGTCCATGGACATGGAGGCTTGCTTTACACTGGCATGTGCTGTAAGCCTGACCTGGAGTGTTCTCCATTAAGAATCAGAGGAGAATTCAGCCTCCACAATCCACTAATTCTGGGAGCTTTCACTTGACACTGCAAGCTGGGGGGCAATTAGTCAGAGTTATTGTGCTGTTTTGTGTGATAGGTGATAGATTTTATTTGATACAGACTAGAGTCATTATCATGCTTCACACCTGGGCCACAGCCACTGAGTGCTTCTGAGCTGAGATGAAACACTGACCTCCAGGTTATACACCTAATATCTTGCCTGCAAATCTAAGCCAAAAAGGCTCATTTCCCATTTCATGAACTGGATTTGCATTTTTTCTGTCAGACAAGGTCAGTCTTTCACAGGTTCAGACACAGTGTTGTGCAGCTCAGCTGTTTTCCTGTAATGCTTTAAGAGTGGTGGATAGTGGTGGAAAATTCTCATTCCCCAGTGGAGCACCCAAGATGCTCTGGTGGTATTCTAAAAGGAGAATTAACTTGGAGAGCAGTTAAATTCCCATAAAATTAATGGCCCTCAGTCTTAAGGGTTACTGCAGTCACAAACTGAACACAACATTGTGGCGTTCTCAGGAGGGTCTGACTGGTAGTGCATTTAGCACAGCCCAGGCTACAGCAGAGGGGAGCTAAAGAGGGTGATGTGACTTGTGCAGCGGATAACATTCATGGCTCTTTTGTGTCAGTGCCTTCAAGAAATACTTCTTAGGGTACAGAAAAAATGCATGTTCTGTCTCTGAACAGCGAGTTCAGGTAAAGGCATATGAAGAGTCAGAGACAACAGATGCCCAGAAGTAAAACAAATCAGATTTTGTTTATAACCATGTGTTTTTCTAAGGTGTAGTTTACTGTGATGCAGCTCAGAATGCTGTGAGGAAAGAATTCTGAAGATTTGATTTCAAAGAACTGTCTAAAATCTGCCCATCCACTTTTCACCCTCCTACATGCAGTGGAGCAACAAGTACAAAGGACCTCTTCCAGCAAGAACAGATATTTCCATTTGAATACTTTGGTAACAGTCAAAACAGGACAATAGGGAGTTTCATCAGAACTGCAGGGAAGGCTGGCTTGGAGATGCATCCAATGATTTTCATATCTCCTTACCACTAATTGGTGCTGTGATGCCAAGCAGTAACCAATCTGTAACAGCAACTAATTCAGAAGGCTCTTTAGAAATGAGTACACAGCTGTTTGAAGTTTAAACTATATTGAGTTACAATTTAATTGGACCATAATCATGAAGCAAACACTTGCCAGTTGCACTGATGATGTTTCAACCCTGAAGTAAGCAACACTATCTGTACTGGAAGGTTACATCTCATGAGAAAATGTTATGTGCAAATGTGAGCAGAGCAGCGTGAGCAGGGCCTGCCCAACTTCTCCATAAATGTTTCAGATCCCAGCTCTTGTTCAGACCCCTGACCTCCTCTCCCTGGGAAGACTATGCCTCCTTTCCTTAAAAGTAGGTCAGGTCTCACCAGTACTTCTATCAGATAGCAAGTACCATACTTCTTCCACAAATACAGGTGGAACATCACTCCTTCCCGAAGATTTTGCTGAGGTCTGATACTGCCCTTCAGACAATTATACTCAGATCCCATCCCATCACCTGGATGGGATCCGAGAAGAATTCCAACTTCCAGTGCAGTTCCCATGTTCATTGCCAAAGCAGACCTGCCCCAAGCACTTAAAGTTTTATGTTAAACATTTCCCATACTGGAGCAGAGTTGATTTTCTGCTGATTTCCTATTTGGCACCACAGGCAAGTCTGAGGCAGGCACCAAAAAGCCTGTGAAAGGCAACTGAATGAATGTACTCTTCCCTCTAATTGTGACTCCACCATTTCCTCATTACACTAATAGAAACAAATCTTTCTCATCTCAGCGCTATTACCTCACACAAAAGCAAATGGTATGTAATCCTGTTAGAGCTGGGCTGCTGCTGGACACATTTTAAAGTCATTGTTCTGGGACACCAGTCTCCACTGTGTGAGACTGGGAGAAGTGGGAAATGCAATTACAAGGCTATTCAAATCCTTAGAATGAAACCTTGCCACTAACAGGCAGAAGCCAGCAAGAAAAAGAGAAGTTGCTTTATGAAATTATAGGGTTTAGCTAAATAACAGTCTAATCAGCACCTCAGCAAAGGAGTAGGGTTAGCTCCTACTGTGCTTTCATGGAGTCTCCTCATTCCCCTCAGCCTGATCTCTGGCATCTCTAGTGGAAGGATGAAAGATGGGTTGTGATCACAAAGCCAGTGGTGCACAGATCCAATGAAGACATGGTTGTCCATTCCCCGTGTTTACACCATACTTTGAAATAGGGAGGCCTTAAGCAGAACTTGGTGACAGCAATCTGCCTGCTGCTGCCACCACCTCACACTGTCTCTGGGCTTCCTAGGGATAAGCACTGGTTTCACATCTGTACCCTAAAAGCTCCTGGCCTACAGCATCAACTCAGCAGCCAGGTGGGAAATTTACATTGCTAAACTCACAAAAACACAACACCTAGCTCCATTCCCCACAGTGATTAATTCATGTACTGGGGGGAAGAGGGCAAGTAGCAGTCAGTGAAGCAGTGCTGAACAGTACGAGTGAGAATGATTGCAGCTGCTTCATCCAGTTGGCTTCTGCCGAGTGGTTAGATGCTGGTCTGTTCCCAGTCCTACCATACGAAGCCAAAGCTTTTTCAACTGGATGGGTAGCAAAGAAAGAATCAGAAATCTAGTAGGACAAACAACAGGGAAGAAAACACGAGAAGAACAGACAATGACTATCATAAATCACAAGCAGAACCAAGGTTTTTTTGCAGGCTGATCATAACAACCAACCTCTTAGCGTTTCCTTCTCCTTCTGGCTCACTTTTGAGCTGTGTGCCTGCTCTAACTCATCTATCTTGAAGTTGGGTGATCTTATTGCCTTGAATTCAACACCCCTCTTTGTCTTCCCTGCTATGTTACCTTCCTGCTGCTCCTCTTCCCTCTGTCTCCCTAGATGAGGTTGGGTTCTCACTGATAGCAGGAGTTCTTGCAGGTCCCAGAAGGAGATGACGTGGGCTGAGGTAAGGTTTTCTGGTAGAGGAGGAGACATCAGCAGATTATTGCTGGAGTCTCCAAGTCCCTTGAAGAGACGAGAGTCACTTCCCTGTTTATGCTCTTTATTAGTCCCTATTCTCTTTAATCGGCTTAGACTGATGAGCCGAGGCAGCGGTAGGGATCAGCCAGGCTGTTTAATTAAGGGACTGCAGCTCAGCCCTGCAGTTTGGGGGTTTGTGTAAATGAGCTGCAAGTCCATTATTTAATCTGCCGCACTGAGAGGAGTTGGGGCATTAATGAAGCAAACTCTAATTAAAACTAGACCGTTGATGGTTATTAGTGGCATCAGTTCTGACAGGATTTATCTCATTTAGGGAAATGCCTGATCAAGGAGGGGAAAAAGAAAGAAGAAAACCAAGCTGGTTTATCAAATTCACCACAACACCACTTGTGACCAGTTGTCTTCTCAGTGGGGCTCAGGACAACTGCACAGGGAGATGCTGTGTCTCAGGCTCTCCCACCAGGAGTCCTGATGGTCTTATTTAGTGTTATTCCTGGTACACCCAGGAACTGATTGCCTATTCAGGCTGTCTTACCCACATATTTCAGACTTGATTGACTTCTGTTCTGTCTCAGTTCAAAAGGGAGCTTGCTCATGATTTGAGCAGGGTGACAGGCTCTGTAAATGATCTGACGAGCTTCTCTCAGCAGTGCATTGAGCCATTCCAGAGTAACATAGCTACCAGCTAAGACAAGAGCTCTGTGGTGACCCTGTGGTTTCCCTGTTCTGCCATTTGTCTCATCCTCCTCACTGCTCTGCATATACAGCTTCAGGAACCAAGCATGCCCATGGAAGACTGCAGGACCTGGCAGAGGCTAGGACATGTGTTCTGTCCAACATAAATTTGAGCAGTGAGCTTAATAGTCCTGCATGTGCTCTGCCTTTCTACTGGCACAGTGTGGAAGTGGGGATACTCTTCTCACCTGAAGCTATTACACACAGAGATTGCACATAAAAGCTGTTCTGTTTCAAAAAGCAAAAATCTGTGTGACTGTTTCTTGTCTTCAAACAATCACAGTGACTTCAACCATTTTCGTCTCTACACAGAATACTGAGCCACATATAGACAGTGTCGGGGCTTCTACTGGGGCTTAGGGCATTAGAAATGGAAAGGAAAAGACAAAGCCTTAGAAAGAAGGTAAGGAAAGCAGGGCTCCTGCTACAAGTGCACATGGGAGCAAGCTACGAAAGACAGTCTAGCTGACTTCCCTGATTCATACTCATCTTTGGATGCAACTTGCCAAGTTGTTAAATTACTAGAATAAATTATTGTTTCTCTTCGATTTTTCTGCCAAACCCTAAGTGGGAAATTTGGTGGTTCCCAGCACAAGGTGGGCAGACAAACTGAGGCTCAAAGATGGACAGGGCCTTTTGAATGATTAGGCCAAAAACCTGATATGTCAACATGACAAAAATTAGCCTAGACCTTAAGACACTGAGTTAATGACAGCCTTGCAGAATAAGAAAATGCTAGAAATTAAGGGAGTTGATGAGAAATAAGATGGGAGCTAGGACAGATCAGAGTCAAGGATATGGTGACAGCTAGCACCTCTTCATCTAGTATGAGATACAACTGCAAACATCTCTTGGAGCTGGCACACAACCTTTACCAATGTTTGAGAGTCTGTAGCATAGACATCATAGGCTATTAACCCTTCCATCTTCATACACAGATGGGCATGATGGGTCTCGCTCCTTTACTCTTTCTCCAAGTGTAGCTTAACCCTGCTTTTGTATATACATAAACATGCACACCTGTTCTCTTCACAGCTGTCCAGCT
This sequence comes from Perdix hodgsoniae, assembly GCA_035772895.1. NCBI lineage: Eukaryota > Metazoa > Chordata > Aves > Galliformes > Phasianidae > Perdix > Perdix hodgsoniae. Next base: position 5,248,392 of record JAPSGF010000038.1, on the reverse strand, counting down.
CACACTTTTCCTTGGAAGGAAATCAGAAATCACATCCTGCTCCAGTGAGCAGAACAAACAAGAGAAATGTGATTTCAAAAATGCTGTTGCCTTGCTACTGCAATTCAGCTGCCCCATTCTGTTCAGAGCCCTTCCCAGCAACTCAAGCTTCTTATACCAATGCCAAAGGCCAGATGTAAAAGTCTAGCAGTGTAACGTGGGAAATCTTCAAAAGAACCTGTTTACTGTCTACAGGAGGGTGATGAGTCATGAGAAAATGGAGCAGGTCTGTGAAATTGAGGTGTAAGAGGTTGTGAGCAGAGAACAAGATGGCAAGAATGGAGGGACAAGGTGAGCATGGAAACTATCCAGTATGTGAATTCTGAGTACCTTTGATGCTCCCTGGAGCCCTTGGTTTTGGCACCAACGTCCTTCACTGATGAAAAGCAGCTGCAATAACTGCTGTGCCCAACCCTGGCTGCATTTAATAGAAGTTGGTAGCAGCTAATAGCTCCAGTCTATAACTGACCTGGCAAGTTCAAACCATTGCAGCTGTGTGTTCTGTGAAACTGTGCCCCTCTGCCTCAGGCTACCACAGTCGTTATGGACAAATAAGATCCCAGTGGAGCATTTCTGAGAGATCAGCTCTCACTCCAGGTATATGTGGGATAAAGGAAACAGATATCATGTATGCCCCAGTGAGACAGAACCCTGAGTTTATTTGGTGACTTTTACTGTAGGTTAAATGTTATGGGTTTCTACCATGGTGTGCCCAACCAACTTATAATGTAGGGTAACTACTTTGAAGGAGAAGAGTGAGGCATGTGTATATCACTGTCAGAGTGATGAAGGAAAGTCAGAAAATATACAAATAGGGATGTGGGTTAATCAAAGCAGGTGTTGGAAGAAAGGCTGAAAGTTTGTATTGGAGGTGCGAGGATATGTGTGAGTTGAAACCAGAGGGGACTCTGAGCAATTACACTGAAGGAGTAATATCTGGGAGTGAAAAGAGAGGGACTGTAGTGCAGGAGATGTGGTGCTAAGGGAGGGTGGAAGAGGATCGGAATGTATAATATGTGAGTTTTGTCTCCATCAGTGAGATACTGCTGGGAGATGAGAAAGCAGGAGAAGATGAAGAAGAAAGTCTATCTATGTATCTGTTTATCTGGCAGCAATTTCCCACCTTGGTGAAGAGTCTGGAGATGAAGGCTTCTGCTCTGCATCAGCTGCTGGGCAACAGAACTGGTGCAAAACAGTTTCATTCCTGTAAGAAAAAAAAAAAACAACAGTAGCAGGTTAGTATTCATTTTGTTCAGCAGAAAACTTACAGGAGAATGTATTCCCCAAGGCTGTTCCAAGTGGACAGTACCACCCAATAATATTGAAAAACAAATCTAATTATTGCATGAACATTATGCACTCTGAGATGGTGGGGAGCAGGAGAGAAGTGAGCTGACAATTTTTTCCTCTCCTTTACCCATCCTGCTGCTGATGTCAGGCTGTAGAGAAGAGGAAAACCATTCAAACAAAAAAGTTTTCTTTCTGTCAGTATCTGTCCCATGATCCCATACATCTTAAGAAAACAGTTTTGCTGGATCTAATGTTTATTTAGTTCTGGACACATTCCTTAGATGTGTTTTTTTAGATATGCTTCCTATACATTTTAATGCAAAGAAGTTGATTTTTTGTCATAAGAATGGCTGAAGAAACTCTGCAGATATTTCTCTTGAAGCCTCTCTAAAGCATAGAAAATTCCTCAGCAAATCAGTATTGAGCATTGCCAATAACAGCAGTGGAAAAGTAGCATAACAAGAATAAGAGGGTGTGCTGTGGTCACGAGGAGAACACAAAGTAGGAAGACATCACAGCTAAGAAAAACTAAATCTTAAGTAACAAGCATGAGGAAAACAGGAAAACAAAAAGCTAAAAGTGTGCTTATTAGATGAGAAAGGCAAAAGAATTCGTCCAAAGGAAGAAAGCCTAAATTTGAGTGACTTGCTCTTGGGTCCCTTGCCTGGAAACATTTGAAAGGAGCTTGGTCTTCAGAGGTACTGGGCTCTTATCAGAGCACTGGAATCCAGTAAGAGCTGCTCAATATTTCTGCAAATTAAGATAGTTCCATGTGGACCCTTAAGGTGTCAGAGGCAGCATAAATCAATAGTCAACTTTCAACACCCTGACCTTCATCAGTGAAAGGGATTCACTAAAAAGAAACACAGTGGCAGGGGAAAAAGTGCTAGAAGAATGGTAACCACATAAGAAGAGGAGAAACAAAGCAGGAGACATAAAGCAGGATGAATCCTCAGACAGCACAAATCACTCTGTCTCCAAGTTGGTGGAATAGCACTTGGAGCTCCATTCTCAGTGCTACTACAGAGAGCTAGGGCTCAGATGGTGTCATCTTTAAAATATATTTTTGCAGCTTCTAACCAAGACATAAACTGTAAAACTAAGTCTCCAGATTGTCATGGGGTCCCAGCTTATTCCTAAGGCTTTGGAATTTCTTTCCTGAAATGTGAAATTTATCATCTCTGTCTTTCTCAAAATATGATGGAGATGGCCACAAAGATAGCTAAATTAAAGACAGCAATGATCCTGTTCCCAACCATCCCCTTTCTGCCTCTCAGCTAGCTCAATGTAACAAACTGCTTAGTTCTTCTGCTTCCTTGGCTTCCAGTGCCCTGTCAAAAAGAATTTTTCCTTAGAAGCAGCAGGATTAGCAGAAGCAACACAGCAAGGTGAAAAGGGAAGCATTAGCTTTACCTCACTGACCTCTGTCCATGCCCCAGGTTCCTGCCTGTGACATGCAGCCTGCTGGAAAAGAAGGGACATGTTTGTGTGACGTACCAAATTCATCTCCCAGTCTTCCATTTCTGTAACAACCCAGCTCACATCCTTTCTCTCCTGCCATTTTGGTTATTGCTGTTTCTCATGATGTTGTTTCTAATTCAGACTTCTTGTATGGCAACTACCTGTCTGTCTAGTGTGTCCATAAATTACCTGTGTTGTCTTTTTTCTGAAGCAAGTGGTGGGGTCACTTTTGAGCCTACATTCGAGCAGACTCACACAAATAGTCAAGCTCCTACATCTTGTCATTCTGCTTCCAGCTAGAAGTATCTAGAAAAAAAAAGGAATTTTCTGATAAAATGTTGGTGTTGCAGAAAATGCTGCATCATCAGACTGAAACTATCTGGTGACATCTTGGGTTTGACAAAGATTCTTAAAACCACAAAGTTTTGTCTGGATTTCCTGGCAGGCTGCTTGAGGTTCATACCTCCATATCCCAAATCAGTAGCACAGCCATGCAATTCAAATAGTCCCTTGGACAGGAGCCATCATTTATCCAATATTTCCATCCACTTGGCTCTCTTTTCTACCCAACTCCCAGAGCAGCAATTCTGAAAGCTGGCTAGCCCAAGAAGTGTGGAACACCTGTGCCAAGGCAATCAGATCTACAGAGCAGGCCTGTAGTCATGGACATTGTCATCTGCAGTGTGAAAATTCACAAGGTTCTCAGCTGATCCAAAAACAGCTGAGGTTCACTCTGAGGAGCATCTTTTGTTTTAGAAGTATGATACACTGTCATTTTCTACTGAAATTCAGCACTACTTGAAGTAGTACAAAAAAGAAAAGACCTAGTTTCAGATAAAAATAAGAGCACATTCTGTTATACTGGAATCTTCCAAGATATGGATAACCCAAATTTCAGCCATTTTCAATCATAACACTTCCCTAAATGAGCTACATTGTCCTCTGCCTTTATTCTAACATCAGATGCATCAGTCAGATTGCTAATTGCATATAAAGAAAGCAAACAAGGGGAAGGAAAAAACACAGAAAAAAAAAAGTACAGACAAGTAGTGACAACAACAACAACAAAAAGAAACAGAAGCTTTTCTATAGATGAAATGCCCTGTTAGTCAATCATCAGAATAGAAACAAAGAAAAATAAAGGGAAACAGGTAAAGGAACAGTGGTGTTAAGTTACAAGATTTCAGACTGTCTTCAGTGGATATTTTAAGAAAAAAGCACCTCATAGATACTCTTCAGTGAACCAGGATGTACTGAGCATTGCAGTTTTACAGTCAGCCATTGGCTCTGGTTCTCATAATCTCTCATGTTTGTTTAACATTAACCTTGGGTATTTTCTACTCCAGAGTTCTCTTGAACCTCTGAGATCCCAAGATCTCAGGAGTAGTTGCACATCTTATGCAGTACTAACAGATGTTGATCATGCCCACAGATAGAAACTGGTCTCCAGGCCATTTGGAACCATGACATCCAAGGAGAAGTCCCCATGGAGATGAGCAGTAGGCACTGCTTGATAAATATATGCAGGGTAAATGGATGTTCCTAAACAGCTGAAAGTTCTCTTCACTGGGGGCAAGAAAGGATATCTTCTGGCTGTTATCATATCTGAGTTCTCCAAATATCCAGGAGGAGCTGCAACTTTGGGTCTACTCACATTCTTCTTTCTCAACTTGCATGTCTTTCTCTTTTATCATACTCAGGACAAAGGGAGAGCATTCCATCTTGGACACTATACCCTGTTCTTTTTCCTCTTTCTTTCTACCTCTTGATTCTGCATGTATCTGATGGTTTGCAATTCTATGTAAAAACAAGGCCCTTAACTTTGAAGCATGGCTTGTGTAGCCCAGACATGAGATGGAAGAGTTAAAGGCTTGCAGAAGAAATGGACCTGCTTCTGCCCCATGAAAAGACTGTATTAATTGCTATCTGGACAAAGCAGTTCTTATCGGGGTGTGAAAGGCAAGTACCCAAAGTAAGTGGGTGCTTCTAAAAAAGCAGCTGTTGTTTTAACTCCGCGAAGTCTTCAGGAAAGATATTATTTTTGATGCTGTGGTTGAAGAGGGCCTTGAAGGATTTTAATGGCTGGCAAGCAATGCACCTAAGTGACCAGGAGAGGTGCAGCCAGGATCCACCTCATTTAAGGGTTGGCTTACTATTGTGTTACAGTGATCTCTTTGGCTGCACCCGAAAGAAAACTTGCAACAGAAAATCCAGCAAGAAGGAAAGGTGTTCTGGGAATGTGAACAGGAGATCTTTGGTGTTAAAGAGGCAGAGAGGAAGAGCAATGTTGAAGTGCCTATGGATGTAAGTGCTACCAGCATCTTGTGAATTACAAGTAGAAGAGCAGAAGAGGACAAGGTTGCAAGAGGAAGACTTTGCAAGGAGCAAAGTTACAAGAGGAAGATTGGGAACAGCCGGAGCCTGTCAGAGCCTTGCTCTGTCTAGCTGGGACTCATGCTCCAGAGGCAAAGATTTGACAGTCCAGACCTATCTTAAATGCAGAGAAAGCTATGTTTGACCCAGTAGTAACCTGTGTTGTCAATTGAAATGTTACCCTCCTCTCTTCTAAGAGAAAACAACAGACTGAGTTTTATTTAGCTGTCTTTAACGTTGCTCCTGACAAGAGGCATCCTCCAGCCAGCTGCCTCCAGCATCAGAAGAGGGTATCAGTGAACAAACTGTCCAGACACAGCACTTCCTGCTCTGTGACAAACTTTAGAGAGGCCTATGCCAAACCTTCTGGCTAGGATGAGCTGTCTAGTTGGCTCAAGAGTTAGTGTTACCTTTCTGGCTTCTTAGAAAGCTGGACTGTGCTGCAAAGAGGCCCTCTGACTCACGTTACTTACTCCTTTACAGCTATGAATCCCAGAGCCAAGCCTCTTTTCTCTTAAAAACTGGTGTTGTCGAGGACATAAGAATTAAGCTCCAATAACTGAAAGTTTCTGTAGCTACCTAGATTGTAAACCAAAGGGCCAAAACTGTGCTAACTTTCCTAAAATTGCCATAATGCTGTATCTTGCCACAAAACAAGCACTTGTGGCTTACATTCATTCAGTCTTACTGCCCATCTTAAGCATCATTGTCCACTGGTTTGGTACTGATGGTAGATATTCTGGGATAGAGATGTTCAACTGCTGAGACCTGTACTAAGGGAAAGAAGTTGTCATCTTCTCCCACTAGCCAGAAAAGAAAACCCCCAACCCAGATAGCACATAGAAATCTGTGTTGCTCCGTGTTACCCAGAAGTCAACTTTAGGTAAAAAAAAATCCAGTATGGTCTCTGTGTTTTCCTACATTTGCAATTTTAGACTACAAGATATGCTAGATATCATGTACAGAGTAAATACTCAATACAGAGTAAAAATTGCTCTCAATGGGAGCACACAGAGCATGCTTCTCTCTAATGTGCTGCATCATTTCTCTGTTGCACAATTACTGTTGCACTTGGATATTCATGCCTGACCAATCTGACGGCTTTCTATAATGGAGTGATAGCATCAACAGACAAAAAAAAGGGTGACTGATGTGACCTACCTAGACTTCAAGGCCTTTAATATGGTCTTACATCACAGTTTTATCTCTAAATTAGTGAGATAGGGATTTGAAGGGTGGACTATTCAGTAGATAAGGAATTGGTTGGATGGCCATAGCCAGAAGGTTATGGTCAACAGTTCTGCATCCACGTAGAGTCTGGTGACAAGTAGTGTCCCCCAGAGTTCTGTCTTGGCACCAGTGCTCTTCAACATTTTTTTCATTGACCTGTTTAGTGGGATTGAGCACGTCCTCAGCAAGTTTGCACCACTCACTAAGCTGAATGATGCAGAAAAGGATGCCATTCAAAGTGACCTGGACAAGCTGGAAAAGTGGGTACAGAAGAATTTAATGAGATTTTTTTTTGAAAAAGCCAAGTGCAAGTTGCAATTGGGTCAGGGCAATCCCACATTTGTGTACAAACTGGGAGAACTTGCAGAGAAGGACTCAGGGGTCCTGTTGTATGAAAAGCTGGACATAAACCAGCAGTGTGTGCTTGCAGCCCAGAAGGTCGATTGTATCCAGAACTGCATCAAAAGAGGAGTGGCCAGTGTGGTGAGGGAGATGACTGTATCCCTCTATTCTGCCTTGGAGTGAGTCCACAGGAAGACCACAAAGATGATCAGTGGATTGGAACATCTTTCATTTGAAGAAAGTCTGAGGGAACTAGGCTGCTTCTTCTTGAAAAAGGCTTCAGAGAGACCTCACTGTGGGCTTCCAGTACTGAAAGGGAGCTTACAGACAGGAGGGAGACAGACTTTTTACAACGACAGATAGTGATAGGACAAGGGGAGCAGCTTTAAACTAAAAGAAGGGAAATTTATGTTAGATAGTAAGAAGAAATTCTTTACTTGGAGGATGGTGAGGCCCTGGCACAGGCTCCCCAGAGAAGCTGTGGATGCCCCATCCCTGGAGTTGTTTAAGGCCAGGTTGGATGGGGCCCTGGGCAGCCTGGTCTAGTGGCTGGCAACCCTAACCATGGCAGAAGGTGGGAACTGGATGATCTTTAAGGCTGCTTCTAACCCAAGTCATTCTATGATTCTGTATTACATAGTATATCTGGCATGACCTCTACTGCAAAGACTGAATACCACTGGGTTTTTCAACCGATACTGCTTGCCCAACTTCTGTAGCCTTGTATTCGGGCCCTTTAGGCCTGTATATTCAGTAGCATTATCCTTGGCACAAACGTGCACCAGTCCTTAAAAATCTGATAATGTTGAAAGGCATATGGTGCTCCCTCAAGAAATGTTATGTCAGTAAATAAATATTACAATTTACATGGTTTCTCTTTAAAACTCCACCTTTTCAATAAAAGCTAGGGGTATCTTGACCCAAAGAAATATTTTTTTTTTGTAACTCTGGATATCTCAGATTTCCTGGAATCTATTAGTTTGTCTTTTTTCACATAGCTGCTATGAGAACAGATGGAGTCACAGAAAAGCATAGCCTAGAAGGAGAAGATTAAAGCAGAAAGAATCAAAGGAGAAAAGAATTCATCTCATGTGAGGCCTTACTAACTGTTATTCTTTGTAAGACAAGAGCTAGAGACTCATAAACTGTAACTATTTAACAGCGGTACGTTTATGAAAAGTCAGTTGCACAATGCTACTTCTGTAGATGTATAGCTCAATGCTACCCTTACCAACAGAGCTATGATATGACCTAGCTAAGATTAGTTGTAGGTCTTATTCCTTCTATCACTTCCCTCTTGTTTTAGATCTTTTTCTGACTCCATCAAACCTGTAACTTTATAGGTGAGATCTGATAGAGGCTGTGTTTTCAAAAGAGTACCTTCCAACAACTAGATGTTTCTTTCCTGTCCTACACTACTCATTCCAAAATATCCTCACTAAAATTTATGTTGTCTTAATTTCTGGTCTCAGTTGTAAGCCATTACATTGGTGTTGTGGAGGGAGTTGACTATGGACAGAGTTTATGTCACGGGAGAACTATGCATAATTAAAAAAAACTCAAGGTAATTTCTGGACTTCAAGTTGGATCTTAAGTTGGATGGACTCCACATAGTTATTGGATTCTTCTGATGGCAAGAATGTGACAAAATTCAGAAAGAAACTGGACAACTTAAAAACTATTCCACTTGAACGTTGACTGTAGATCCTTCCCAAAGTCAGGACTCAAGCTTTTCAGCATTAGAAGGCTTTTATTGGTATCCCATGGCTATCTACTGCAATTTTTGCTGCTCTTTCCTATTGAATATCTGATGTTGGCTATCTCTGAAAAGCAGCTACACAGTCCAGATTCACAGATCTGACTGTCTGATAAATCCTGTGTTAGAGGGCAAGGGTTTTAGAAGCCGAAATACTGCAAGTGTGGCAATGCAAGAAAAAAACTGTAATTGTAATTTTATTTTACATTCCCAGTAATAAAAACAATCTCAACCTGAGCATACATAGGATGCGTCCTGGGAATGGACTGATTCAGTAATCTTCACTAACTTGCCAAAGACTTCTGAAGTCAGTCCAAAAATACCCCAAAGAGAAGAATGAGATTGAAGCAGTCTGAAGTCAAATTTATATGCTAGATTGCTGAAGATGAAAGTACAAGAAAAGAAGCATAGAGAAGAACTGTGCAAAATATTACGCTTTGGAAATTGTGTAGGTTGACCCAACAAGTTCGAAAAAATACCTTTAGACTAATTAGCTTCTATTTGCCCTTTTCTAATGTACTCAACATCTATTTTTTTTATGGCTGTAGATTTACTCTGCTCTCAAAGTTGTTACTGCTTCCACATCTTCATCAGAAACCTCTTCTCAAGTAGCAGTGATTATCTTTAGTTCCCTTAGCTATCTGGAAGGTATGAGCTGTACTTGTAGAGGGTTTACACGTGACATGGTAGTCTGTGCAGAACCATTTTGTTGTACCTGTTCTACATACCTATCATTGACTCTCTGGTGATACTTTCCTAGTATTATATAAATCTGTCTGTCTAGTGCTAAAGAACAGGATGAAGAGGGGAGTCCCACTGACTGAGCATTTCCACCTTCTCACCAGAATATACTGTTTTTAGAGACCCCATAAAATACCTCGAGATCTCAGTAGCATAAAATACCTTACACACATACAGTTGTTTGCAAAGTGAAAATTCAATGTGACATGATGATGCAAATGTGGTTTTGAGCTTTGTGGGTTCTTCAGAACAGCACAGCTTGGAAGAATAAGTACAAGGCACCATTTTGAGGAAACTGAATTTCCTGCATTGAAAGAAGATCTGAGCCAATGCTGGTGTGATCTGATCTTTTTTTTTTTCGGTTGGGTGACTATAACAGATATGTCAAATATGCCATTTATTTATCACCATCTGCTTCATGGGGTGTAGATATTAATGCCATATCTTCCTGAACAGAGGATTTCTATGACTACTTAATCCATATCTGTGGCAGGCATTTCTCCTGTTCTAGCCATTCTTACTTAGAAGAAGCTCTCAGGGAAGTCTGAGAGCATGACTGGCAGATGAGTGCAGGGATGTGGGGAGAAAAGTGGGGTCTTTTTCCTCTTCTTCAGTGCAAAGAATAGGACTGGTGGACATCCAATATTTTATGTACTAAACGGACAGCTTGAACTCGCATCCACAAGTCAGCTAACTCAGAATCAGTAATATGTCAGGAGACAGAGAATATGAGCTGTAGCCTCTTGTTTTCCAGCTCAGTAGGGCATGCCCTGCTGCTACAGACCTAGATGTTTTCCTTCTCTTTTCTTGTGTTGGTGACATCCTACTTGACAGAAATTTCCTTCACCAAGGATCTGGGCTCCAGACTGCTATCAAGAGCGAGGAAGACTGGAAAGATGTCACCTGCACACTCACTTTATTCAGGGAAAATTGCTGCTGACAAGTCCATTTTGTTACCCTGAAACACTTGAAGGAAATCTAATCCATTTGTTAAATCCACAAGGAGAGGCTGGGCTGACTGCCAAGATTTCCCCTACGTGCTAGAAATGGGCAAGAGCAGAAAAAGGAATGGAAGGAGCTGCTAGTGTTCATCCAGGTCCTGGGAGTCAACTAGAGAGGGAAAGTCCAGTCAGGCGCCTGTGTTCAGTTTTCCAGGCATCATCCTTGTGACGCAAATAAGCAAAGAGCTGGACCCACTGCCATTATTTCTTGTGCTGCATTACTCTTTGTGCAGTTTTGTGACTCTCGGTGCTTCAGCTTAAGTAACCTACTTAAGGTGACGTATGGATGATACACTTGCTCTCAGTTATCTATGGACTAACATTATTATAACTGGACAGAAAGCTTAAGATCAAGTATGTACTGCACAAAAACAAGTCTGTCCTGTAAAGCAGCGAGCACAACATAATGTGCACACCCACAGTGCATTTAATGAAAGGCAGCAGCTTGAACAAAACCAATCAGATCTGGGATGTGTGGATAGTCTGGGAAGGAGCTAGCTCTCTGTAGAAGGGGTGTACTTTTATCTCTGATGTAGCTATGTTGGTGTCTCTTGTAGAATTACTAGCCAGGGAAATGCTCTTTAGGTTTACAGGGGTGATTCTCATGCTCTCCTATTTGCCAGCAGAAGCTATTTCCTCAGAAGCTTCTCTTGCTATTAATTTCTTTCCTAAGGCATACAAGGATGAGGAAAGTGATTGTACTTGCTAAGCAATTCCCAGAAAGAAGTTTCTGGGATGGAAGTAAGTTTGCTACCAGCTGCCAGAAGGCTTGGGGGAGCTGCCTCTCCTGAAGTATCATTGAATCACATGTCAATGGGGAGTCCACCCACTCAATTTAAACTGGATTTCTCTTCTCCAAAGGAAAGCCAGCTACGCAGAGTGTGGCTTTCTGTTAATTGTACTAGTGCTTTGGAAACACTAAGAAGGAAGAATGCAACACATTTGGGATGGGAGAAAATGCTATGTATTAGACTACACAATAGCCCAATGTACACTACTAGTCTTTTTTAGATCCCCTGTCGAAGGGTGGAAACAGTTGATAACTATCTGTGATAGACAAGCCACAATACTGTTTGCTCTAATTTGCTAGCAGGGTGAATAGCGGTACTGAGGAAGAACAGCTACTGTATAAAAGAGCAATCTGATATTCTAACTGTATGTGCACAGCTAATCACATGGAGAGGATCCTCTAGTGACACATGTAGCACTTCCAGGGAGTGAAGAGAGATTTAATAAGTTGTAGCCAAAACTATATTTCAGATTTAGATGGCAGCTTCCCATTTGTGATATCTGAAGTGTGTGTGAGGGGGAGGTTGTGTAAGCTCCAGAAGTCACTTCAATGAAATAATTACCGTAAACAGAAGTTGCATTGATTAATTTCTTAATAGAAATATGGTATATGCGTACAACACTACATTCCCAAGATAGTATCTGATTTTTTCCAAGACAGCATCTCTCAATTTCAACTGTCTTTAATACAATAATTTCTTTTAAAGGTTATACATCTAATAGAATAATTACATGTCTGCAAATGCATGCTGGTAGAGTCATTTTGTAGCTTTGAAACATCTTTTCTTACCTCTTCTGTTTTGTACTACACAAAGGCTCTTTCTTCTTTGTTCAAATAATAGACTTATAACTACATAAAATGGAAGTAGCTGGCAAAAGCTCACTTTTAATTACACTGATGAGCATTCCCCAAATACCCTCCAGTCCTTCATATAGTAATTACAATTTGTCAGCCTAACGCCAGTATGTAGTTCTCTTAAACAGATTTAGCACTCTGCCTGAATGTCCTGCTAGCAGACTAAACACCTTTTTCTGCTCTCCTATTTTGAGCTAATTTGTATGAACACTGTAAAAAGCTGAGGATTGTATTAGTGAAGTTGGCAAGCCTGGGGGGTTGCCAATTACTATGACTGTGAGATAAATATATATGGATTTTAGGTCTCTTCCTGAACAAGAATAAATTATTTTTCACTTTCTGCAAGTGTCAGAATTGGGCTCAGTAAAAGGGTGTTTGTTATGAGTGAGTACTAGACCTGTCTTTAATAAAGCTTAGACTTTTACTGGCTGCTCGCTTACATGGCTCATGTTTAACTCCTTAATACAGGAAGAAAGCCCTGGAATTTTCTAGAGGTTGAAATCAAACTGTTCCTCGGCACTGAAGAATGACACAAATCTATAGGAGAGAGTATTGTTCAATACATCATAATCCAATAAACATGAAAATTGACTTCATACACAGAAATGGCTCATCACCAAGCTCTCCATGCATCTTAGCAACAGTGCCTTCTGCAAACTTTCCCCAGCAAGGAAATGCTTGGGTAGATTTGCTGCTTGTATAACTGCAGTCCTGTGCCCTTGCATGCAACTCTGAATTCACTGCTGGATGTAGCATGACAACGAACTGCACCAGCATCTCAGTGCTTGGAAGCTTGTTACTACCGCACTGGATGATGCACTGTATTTCTGTAGTGATTTTATTCTACATACTCACCAAAGATTATTAAGATTGTGGTATGGGGTAAATCCTACTTCTGAGCTGCTCAGACACTACTGTATGTTGAGGCTTGACACAACACGTTATAACAGGAATACTGTGGTTGAAAATAGTGAGAAAGAGGCTTGGCTTGCAGAACACTGTTTCAGGCCCTCAGTCTGGGGCCTTAGCTTTGGAAACACAGTTTCTATTAGACCTGCATCTATCTTGTCCACATTGCTTCAATTACACCTACAATTGAAGGTGAAGTGGTTTCCTAACGGGGAAGTACAGCAAGAAGAAATAGGAACCTGCAGGACATTGCAAACATCATGGATACTAGCATTTGGTTTAACTTCACTTTAACTTGAAAACTTCACAATTTCTTGAGGCTTTGTAAAGACCTGACCTTGCTAGAATAGCAGAAGAGCATTTGGGATTAATGACGTCCTCAGACTTCAAAAAGCTGTGAAACGTGTTCCATTTCCCTTTCTTAACTGCTCAACAACTCCTAGGATTTAATACTATTAAAAACAAGTCATAAAAAACAAGTGAATTTATAAACGCAATGACAGTCTAGATCGCTCTTAATCCCACGAACTGGATTATGTTATACTTCCTGTCTGGTGGGACAGCACTGGGAAAAATTCACCACAAAAATGGGGAAGACATTACCTCTTAACCAGACACCTTATATGTGCTAATTATTCATCTGTGTCCTTTCTCAGAACCAAGATACAAATGTCAGCTTACAGTCATATACCTGGCCAAAAGTTCAGTGCTTCAGTCAGTAACGACCATAGAAATGTATGAAGCCTGCATCTGCAGGCAAATGTAAAGCTCATCTTGAATTAGATGAGCTGCTTACATCTGTCTGTATTACTGAATCACTCTGTAGTGCCTTACTGCAGCTAGCTAGTGCTGTGTGGGGAATCTTAACTTACGAAAGCATGTGAATTAGAAATCAACTGCTATTCTCTAATAGTAAATCTTCGAGCATTCCACCAGGTGCTGGAGTGCTTGTGTCTTTTCCTTCATTTTAAATAAATAAATAAGGTAGTTCTGGAAATATAAATGTGAGATATTTTCATGAACTCCAGGAGACTGGCTTCTGCCAAGATGTTTCAGGGAATCTGCAAAAACAACTACTGGAAATCAGAGTGAGGAGCTGTGGGACTGATTGTATTTCTGCTCCTGAAGCACGAAGGCTGATGCAGACCTTCTTGTGGTACTTACAGCTGGGCAGAATCCTCTAGCAACTGAGATTTAACAAGTTTGCATCAGTATCCTGGTGCCAACAGGGCTGTAGCATAAGCTGACTCCATGTGGCTCAGCATAAGCTGGCAGTGCTATTTGTGCTTTCACACTTTAACTGTGAAGCTACATCAGAGATGGTTCCAGACCCTACATGCTGGGAATGTGACTTCCCACTTTGGTAAGAAGCAACAGAAGTGACAGCACTGGCATCTGTGGTTACTTTAGCACTAGGAACCATTGAAATTTTGATCCTGGTGATGAGCAGATTCTACTCAGACTCTCGTTTAGCCTTCGAAGATGTGTGGTGGGGGAAATTCCACTTTTGGCAGCAGCTGTTCCATGTAAAGAGCGTGTAGTACATGAAGAGATCCCAAAGCTGAAGAAAAGTAGTGGAAAGAGACAGCTCAGACTCATGGGAAAAAAACAGCCTAGTACAAAACAGATTTTAATCAAACAAGTGTCAAAAAATGAGAAGCCCAGGGGTAAGCAGATATATGGAGAGAGCAATTATCATGCTCCTAGGTGAGGTGGGTCAGCCTTACTTGTAGCTGAAACACATTCTCAGTGTAACTCCAGAGCAAACAAATTGTGACAGATTTATTAGTCACTGCATTTATTGATGAAATAAGAGCTTATAAAATGTGCCATGGAGACCAAATACCCTCTCTCCTGTGCTAGAATGAGTACTCTCTCCCCAGGGTCATTTATTTCTATGTCATTTGCATGCTTTCTGCTGCTTAACCCCATCCTACTCTGCAGGGAGATACGGTTCCTCTTGCCACGTGTCGTGATTCCGGACTATCAGAATTCCTGTCTTCTCATCAGTGTTGTTTCCTAAAGGGTTAATATTTGATCTCCAGTATACTCACACAGCAGATATACTCCTGAAATGTATGAACAGGCAGGGTAACTGTCCAGAGTTACTTTCTGTGTGCCTTTGAGTTGCATCTGTAGACCGCTATGCAGTCTCTACAGACTTAGACATCTAAGGGCATGTAGATACTGACCTTGGGATGCTCTCTAATTGAGAATCATGCTAGACAGTCAGCAGTCACTCGATAAACAGAATCAAAAGCAATTCGTAGTGGAGGGCAA
This sequence comes from Perdix hodgsoniae, assembly GCA_035772895.1. Lineage (NCBI taxonomy): Eukaryota > Metazoa > Chordata > Aves > Galliformes > Phasianidae > Perdix > Perdix hodgsoniae. The sequence continues at coordinate 5,233,325 of JAPSGF010000038.1, read as the reverse complement.
GTAATACTGAGTAACATCCATTCTCATACCAAATAGACAAAATAGGGTGAAGAGGGGCATCCTTGTTATTTTTGAGATAAATGTTGTTCTACTTTGCTTGCAAAACCAGTACATAAATAGCACAAGGACACAAACATACATTTTATATCCTCATCTTCTATTTTAACTAGAAAACCACCTCCTTATGACTTCATTACCTCTGATATACTGTCCAAAAGCATTGTAGTGGAAATGCTAAGTCACGGTCTGGACCATGATTGAGCACCTGGTGGGAAAGCAGGGCCAACCCAGGGACACTCAGGTGAATGCAGTGCATCTGAGTGACCAGAATAGTGGAGTCAGGACGCATCCTTTCCCAGGCCTCATTTAAGGGTTGGCAGTAAAAGTAAAGATCTCTCTCTGGAGATCCTTGTCTACCTGAGGCCTTCTAAGGGTAAGCAGATCCTTTCCTTTGTTTCTGTGCCCATGGCTGCTGCATTTGAGCATACCCTCACTTGCTGCAGCCTAGGACTTCAGTGCTCTGCTATCATTGCTATGCTTTCCATCATGTTACTGGCATGTACAAATTAGATGAAAATATTGGTGCTGTTAGTTCCATGATTCTCAGCTGATCTCTCCATCATATAACAGATCACCAGCTCCATATAAACTTCTCTCTCATTGCACTTCATTCCTCTTCTTATTGTACCTCTCCTAACAGTTGTTTCTCAGCTGAAAGACAACGTTTACTCAAGCCATATAAGTTCATACGTAACTGATATGCTTTTTTCTCCTTCTAGAGAGCATATTTTCAAATTCAGCTAGAGGTAAGAATATTTATATCTTTGGTCTGTGTGGCAGCAGTTAGGCTCACAGTACAAAAGCTGAGATATGGACCTTTATAAGGAAGAGGTACCTTGGCAACAGTGGACACTTAAGAGATTATACAGTGGTTTACTGTGAAATGCAGTTTCCATCAGGTAACTTCACTTTTTTAAATGAGGATATATTATGTGATATTCACAGAATAAGCTAAGAAATGTCATGGAAAGTATTGGTGTATGTCTGTATGTGGCACAAGGAAGCAGTATGTTACAGTACTCATATACAGGCATCTCATATAAAGCTGAATACTAGAGAAAAAAAGTGGGGGGAAAAAGTAAGAGAAATAGTAAATGTAATTTGTGCAGGTTGGAATTTTCTCTCAGTTATGACACTTTTAAATTGTGCTGCTATGGAATTCCCTCTGTTGGTGCCATTCTCCCTTGTCCAGGGAAGCATAGCAGACTGGGAGGGGGCAGTAAATACATAAAAACCTTTGGGCTTTTCTTTTTGAGGAAAGATCCTAAATCCTTTCCTCTTTTCCTTGAAAAATTATCTTCTAGTTAAATGTGGTATTGACTGTTTCACTCTTTCATTCCATAACTCTGTCCATCTGTATCAATGAGATATTTGACTGTGTCTTATTTATTGTTTCTGCTTTTCTCCTTTACTTGAAGCACATCTTTCAATTTTCCAAGCTCAGAATAACTGATGCCACTAGGAATTTGAGGGTGTTTGCTAGGGTTTTGCACCCTTGCACAGAACAATTGAATTCTTCCACCATTGTAGACATGTTGAAAACTCTGTAATGCTCACCACCATATTTTTTTTTTCAAAGTAAATTAAAGCAATAACTAGAATTCATTAGACACTTCAAGCATTGTTACCATGTCTTCAGTTACTAGCTAGCTCTAACTCCTTTATGTCTAGGAACAACCATTGCCTAAATTTATTGTGCCTTAACACTTGTTATTGCTCTTTGCAGTAATCAGACAGTGAATACCATACCAGAAGTATGAATCCAGTACAGACCAGCTCACTGGAAGAGTATGCTGGGGTATTCCAGAGGGATGCTGTTTTGAAATCTGCATGGTTTAAGCAAAGCAGTTTTTCTTCCTATCTTGGAAAAGTAATGCTCCTCAAAAGCCTAAGTGGAAGTGACTCTCTCTTCAGATCTTATCATGGCAGACATTGGATGCTGTTCCCACTTTCACTTACAGAGATCCATTCTTTTTTGGACAGAATTTCCCGTTCAGAAAAACAGGTTGCATTAGATTGAAAGCTCATAGCTTGTGCTTGGAATAGGCCATTATTTTTAGCTTTTATTGAGATTTCATGGTGATTACTGTCATAGGACAGCTCAAGCTTCTTTGCCAAACAGTGCAGAGTTGTGTACAAGGCATCAATGGAGAAAAAATAACGGGCTTTTTCTACTTCAGCCACTGGGTGTAACTGTATGCCTTAATTCAATTGCCTGGTTCGGGTACCACTGTTATGTTTTCTGGGGTAGTCAGCTTTCACTGTTTACATAGCTGAAAATGCTGAACTCTTTTGCATTTTCTAGAAATTATGCTTTTAAAAAGAATACATAGTAAAGCCCAGGATGAATTTGTGTTAGTGTGAAATCTCAGATACCAATGGGAGGACGGATTTTGTGGAGAACAGTCATCTAAAAGAACACTTAAGACAAAATAGAACCTTACTGTGAATGTATTGGCATCTATGGCATTTACACAGCCTATGCACAGATATATCTGGTTTGGAGACTTGTAACTCCTATCTGATCAACAAGGTCAATGGGAATGTCAGCTCCTGATATCAGGAGAAGCAGATTTGTGTTCTTATATGATAACTAAGCAAATGACAATAATTGAGTCATTTTACAAATTGGCTTATTTGCTCAGCTACAAACCGAATAAAAACTAAAAATCAGTGAATAATGTTTTCAATGAACTTTGTGATATTCTTCATTCTCAAATTGGTTTGTCCAGCTCTACTAATTAGAGAACTTCATAGGTGGTCCTATGGCAATGTTTCTAAGCAGATCTCCGTGCAGATTTTACTCTTTAAAGGGGAAACATCATAACTGTTATCAGTCTGCTAGCCAAAAAAGTGTAAAAAAAGCTTATGTCTTTGGTCACTTACTCACTTGAGTGGGCATCAGTTCTCCATCTAATAATTCTTTGTCCCTAAAGTTTTCTCAAGGAAAAAAAGCACTTTATTGAAATAGGCTACACTCTGGCTGTATAAAATTTGTCAGCTCTTAAATTAATCACACTGTTAAATTAATCACTCCTATTAAATTGCTAGTATTTTTGATACAATGAGAGCCAGAGAATGCCCCAGAAATGGAATAAAGTGCTATGTAGACACTGTTCCCAAACTTTTTAATCTTTTGCAACACATACAAAAGATGCAGGTGGTCAAGGGTAAAGGTTGAAATGGAATCTGATTGTTCATCTGGTATCTCCTCCAACTGTACTAAAAACATATTTCCACTGAGTTTGTATAGATCAGATTTCAAGTCTCATACAGTGAATCCTGTATGAGCTTGAAGAGCCAGTTCAGCTCTTAAAGGTTGCCCTAGCTGTTTATTATCTGTATTCAAAGGTAGGTTCTTCATTTTTCTTTCTATTTATGAACAGATCTTATTCTTGTGCCTGTTGACTGAGAAGTGCCATTTATTGCCATTTCAGGCAGGAAATCAGTAAACAATATGGCTTCTCATGCAGCAACATCCACAAACAATGTCCCTTCTGTCTTTCTATCTCATTACATTTTGGTCCCGAACATTTTCAAATTGGAGTACTTTCCTATGGATAGCTGAATGAATAGAATCAACAACCTGATTCTAAGAGCTCCAAATGATTCTATGCTGAATGCTTCTCAAACTTGGGTTTAGTGAGAGATGTTATATATAGGGATGCAGTTATGGGAAATCTGTTTCTCATATATCATCTGCAACATATGATCCAGCAAGAGCCACAAAAAGACTGCAGCAATAGCAAGAGAAGTGTGAACTGTCCCACTTATCCATATAGACTATGAATGCCAGCGTCACAAAGTTCTACATGACTTTTACTGTGTCCTCTTAAGTTGATGCTAAGAGCAGACATATCCTGCGGTAGAAGGAGGTGTGTGCTTTACTTTCATGAAAAAAACCTTGGCTGCCTTACCTCCTGAGATCAGTGAATCTCTTGGATATGCAAGGTACATCATTTAGGAATACCTGGAAAGCCCTTTAAGATCCTTGGGCTGAAGATGCTTTGAAAGAGCAGTGGTGGTATGCTGCAGAGATACTATCATCCCTGCGCTACGTCCCTTTGGGTGAAGGATGAAGATGATTTGTTGAGGCATTCTATGGAAGCCTGCGCTGCCACAGCCTGTGCTACACTTGTTTTCTGAGGTAAACAGGAAACCTCAGACCTCAGTAACGTCAATTCTGAACTTCTCACAAGGGCTAAATTCTGTCTGAAAGGAAAAGAGCAGCAGGAATGATCTCTGTGTTTAGTTATCTCATCTCTTGTCTTACATCATCCTCTCATGAGTGTGCCAGAAGGCCAAAAGGAGAGCTCTAATTGTCCTGTATGACCAGCATAATGGGTTTTTCAGTTGTTGATACCATGTGTGGGAGACAGTAAGCTGCATTCCTGTTCTACCTAATTCAGAGTGACTGGAAAGGAAAACCTTTGCTCTGAATCTGCAGGGACTTGAACCTATGTCTCTTTCCATTCCCAAATGAGCTTTGAATCAAAAAAAACCTTACCTGCAAAAATGCTAAATTGGATGTGAATTTCGGCCTCTGAATTTTTTTTCTTATTCTTCTCACTGGCAAATTGTACTGGTGCATTTGGAATGATATACCCATCTACAGATTTAATCATCATAGCATATTTAAATATAAAACAAACTATTAATTCCTGTAAGAGACTAGTAGAACTGTCTCACTCCTTTTGTGCTCTTTGAGCATTCCCAAGCAATTCTTGACTCTTCTCAGGTCTTTCTTTGTTTAACCTACAGGAGAACGCTTACTGGGATAGGAAACAAAAGCGAAGTGCTGCCCTGAGGCACTGCCTGTTGCCCTGGAATATTTCAGCATGGCTGCCTGATTCAGCCTCTATTCTAATTTTTGATGTTGTCCTGCCTTATATCTGTCTAAATTAAAATATACTCTTGCATTAAAATGATATATAGAATTCAACTTCAGAAGCTGCCTCAGGAACCGTCTCCTCTTTGTGACAACAATGCACAGGCCCACTCATTTCTCTGCTGTGCAAAGTGCTGTCAAACGTGTCCAGTTGTCGAGCAGTAACTGCAGCAAAACTGTTCATCTTTCAAAGGCAGCAGTCTTAAAGCTCTTTATAAACACCACTGGCAGGCACCTCGTGCTACCTCCTTAAAGGGAAGTGAATAACACTCCTCAAGTCAAATACAGGGAACCTGAGGTAAAGTGAGGCAATGCAATTTGCCTGCTTTCTGTCTGTAGCTGTAACGAGGATACTGCCTTTCTAATTCTTCAGTCCTGATATCTAAGCAATAGTCCAAGCTTCCTCTCAGCTCAGCAGCTCAAATTGTTGCAAAAGACTAAGTAGGAACTAGAAGAACTCATTTCAGAGGAGCAAGAAACCAGTGCAAAGAATACAACAGGTTATGGGGTGGTGGGGTGGGGAGTGGAGTGAAACTTGTGTACTGATTAAGAGACAGAAACAACCTACGCTGAGCTGCTAACGCTTGCAGCTGTCAAATATATCCCTTTCATACTGCTTTCCCTTGCACTGATTTGTAACAATTTGCAAAGAGGAAGACTTAAAATGAACATGAAACTTTCTAGTGAACAGAGTGCAAGTCAATTCTGCCAATAGCTCACTTGGCCAGATGCTCCCCTAAAGGTAATTATAAGTTCCTTTACTGTATAGCAGCCCCAAATAACAGATTTGAGTATTTTTTCCTGAAAAGAATGGCATGTGAACCCTGGTGCTCTTCTACATGGCCTAGACTGTGGTCCCAAGAGACAATGTCTATCTCAGAAGCAGTGTGCCTATTTGAACTGAGTATCATCCTTGCTCTGACACAGCTGTAGATGGTACATAGCCTGTCAATGGAATATCAAAAGGGCTTGCATCACCAAAAAGGGAAATTCAACCTGAACAATGTAAATCTGGTTCTTCTGAGCAGATCAAACCACTCATTGTAAACAGGGAAGGCAACAGAAAATGGGTTGGAATGGCTTCACAAGTCTAATAAACCAAAGGAATAGGAATGAATCTGACCTGTACTGACTGTTGATATTAATAGGCCAGTTTTAAAAGTATTCTAATCAGCCTGTTCTCTGAAAGCAAACATATAGCCTCACTAACACAGCCAGAACCTCTAGATATTTGTCAGCACAACAAATAAGCAACACCACTAAAGCTCATAAAAATCTTGCAGCAGCTGGCAAAACATCAGTCTATATGTTAAGAGTAAAGAAATTGAGCACTCTGATGTCTTCTTATGGAGAAAGAATCCTCTCTTGATAAAAGACGATATCTGAAAATGCATAGGTGTCACTGGAATTATTTCCTCTAATTTCCAGGACTATTTAATCAAAACACTCTATGTCTCTCCTACCAGACAGCAAAAAGCAGATGGTGCACATGCACAAGGAAACTAGAGATAAAGGATATATCTAGAACTTGCATGTATTTAATGGGGTCATTAAAAGTGGTCACCTTCCTCAAGGCATGCATTAACAGTCTACTGGAATTCTCGTATCTTGTCTGTCTCTGTTCAGGTGGAAGGTTTATCAGAAGGTGGGAAGTACAGCACAAACAAGATACTCAATTTAGGTTGATTTAGTAAAATTACCAGACTAAAAAGATACAGCGTGCCCCAGCAAGCAACAATCTCTCTCTTTTACTAACTGATCACTAATAGGCACTGCATACAAATGAAAAAGCAAAATGGAGAGCCAGCAAAACAGAAGCCTCAGCCAGTCAACAGGAACGATTGCCAGCCAACTTTCATACAAATATTTGATAAACTGTCTCTTTATCAAACATAGGCAAATAAAATGCAGGCCCTGCATAATAAGATTTATCACCTCCTGGGATCAATCCCAACCCATATTCCTCCTGTATGTTGAATGTGAGGGAAAAGCATGAGAGCAAACATCATCTATATCATCTATATCATCTATATCATCTATATCATCTATAT
>JAPSGF010000038.1:5203736-5226316 GCA_035772895.1 Perdix hodgsoniae | reverse complement strand
ATCATCTATATCATCTATATCATCTATATCATCTATATCATCTATATCATCTATATCATCTATATCATCTATATCATATATTGTGATGCATGCAGACTGGGAAGAAGTCTTTTTCCTTCTTCCATGTTGATCCAGCATTTAGGTTTTAGAAGGTTTTTAACCTGTGCAGATTCCCCCAGGCATGAATTCTTCTGGAGTGTGCCAGTAGGAAGACCCACTTGCTATCACTGTGCTTATTCATATGCAATAGTTAGGAGTTTTCAACACATTGTCACCAATCCCAAACACCAAATTCACATCACTGTTGTGCAGGCTTCCTTCTGCAAACTAATCTTGCTGCTTGGGAGAGCTTTCAGAGCTGAGGAGTATTGGCACACTTGAAATTTCAGCTAATCCCCTCTCAAAAGGCATTGTTGCTATTCTTGGAATCATGAGTAGGAAGTTTTCTTGCTTTGTTAATGGGTACAACTAAAGGCAGAACTGTGCCGTTTTCTGACAGCTAATTCCAAAGATGCCACGACCAAATCACTTCCACTTGAAGCCAAAACAAGAAAAAGCAGTCAAGTTTTGGTCTGAATGACAATTCTTCAACTGACAACTGGTCAGAAATTGCTGGAGTCCAAACTTTCTCCTCAAAAAAAGTGCTTTTTTGGCCCAGAAGAAACACTTTTATACTTTCCATGTGGGTCTACTTTTTTTTAAAGGCTTTCCAAGTGAAATGGAAAATTCTTCCTTTTTCAATGGAAAATCTAGTAACAGAACCCAGTCTGCTCATTCTTATGTGTTACATTTTATTGTAAGACGTGTTCTCATGAGACCTTATCATACGTTGAAAACATGTAGGTGGTTTCTTAGCCAGTTTTAGTGTTCATAAATATTCTCAAATGGTGTCAAAGAGAGAGTATAAGAACTCCTTATGTTTGTGCTCAATGGAAAGGGCTTTTGAATTCTAACTAAGCTGTGCTACTTCCTACAGTGGAGAGGCTATCCTCCTGGAGGAGCCATTCTTCTGATAGTGCGAAGCACAGTTCCATCCTCACGGAATTGTTAAACACAGTCCTGTGAACAATGACCAATACGCAGGCACGCATTCCATTTCCATTACAGAAATTTGAGAATAGGTTTTGAGAGTGCTGAAAAAATATCAATTTTTATTTTGTATGTTTGCGATTCCATTTTCAGTTGATACAAATACAGTACCTGTGGATTTTCAAATGGAATGTATTGAGATGCAGACAAGAATTTGATCCTGCCTCTTTACCAGACCTTTATAAGCCCCATCTTACCAGAGAGAAAGATCCCTTCCTTCACACTCACTCCTTGTTCGTGTCATGTTCACATTTGGCAGTATGCATATTTGTGAACAACTGTTTTCAAAGATGCAGCACGGGAAGGGTAAAATTCCGTGAAAGATCTATGACAGAAGATCTCAAGAACTCAACAAGAATTGTAGCCTCTACCATCAAAACGGACGGATGAGTTAGTTTCCCAAAAACAAGGTCACATACCTCACTAGCTTTATACTTTTGTTGCTCTCTTTTTTATGTTTTCATACAAAAATAAAATTTTATTACTTACATATATTTGCTTTATCACATACTCCACGAGGGCTGCTCTGAAAGTAATGTCTCCTATTCTATTCGGTTGGCCCATGACATCAGAGGCAGATGTTGGTGCTATGGCAGTAGAGGTTGAACCTTCTCAACACTATTCAGTTATGTTTTGTTGCCGTGCAAAAGATGGCAGCAGAGGAGCAGTCTGACAGAATGGACAGAATACAGAAGTGCACATGAAGCAAAGGTGTACACCTGAATTCCTCCATGCAGAAGAAATGGCACCCACTGACACTTATCAATGCTTTCTAAATATTTATGCAGACCAAGCAGTGGCTGTGAGCACAGTGAAGCAGTGGATGCTGCATTTCAGCAGCACTACTCTTTTAGTGGTGGCAGTGACAGTGGGTCATTTCAGCTGGTGCAGATTGCTATGAGTGCAGCATGCAGGCTTTTGTTCACTGCTGATGAAAATGCATAGCTCATGCTGGTGACTGCGTTAAAAAAGAGTGTTTTGTTGCTAAGAATTTGCTCTATTAAATGGTATTATTGTGCTTCTTGTAGTTTCCATGGAAATAACTAGGAGGCATTACTTTTGGAGCAACCTTCATAGACCCAGCTAGAGACAATTCCTCTTCACTCAGTGCAGCCCAGACAAGCCAAAAGGTTGGACACCCATGATTTAAAGTTTCAAGTATGCCTAGGAGGATCAAAATGTTCTTTCTCCATGAGACTTTGGAAGACTCAACCTTTTTATTCATTCAGTGTGGATGGGAATGCTGTTCTTCAGATTTCAAACTCAATATTTATTGCTACTTAGTGAACTTTTGAGAAACCAGTTTCTTTGCCTTGTAACTGAATTCTCTTTGAAACTAAGTGCTCATGTCAGTAAGCTATTTTGGGTAGGAACTGAAGACCTGTCTTGCTTGACTATGTATAGATTGCAGGTAAACTGAGGATCCCACGGGTGACTGAGTCATGTCTTCAAAAACCAGTGAACCTTTAAAGATGGCTGGTGTCCTTATGCTTATCCTACTGTCTGAGACCAACAGTATGGGATGGATTATGAGAGTATATAAGAACCACTGCATTGCTTTTAACCCTTCTACAACTTTCTATGTGATTATTACTCTACACTACTTTCTGCATCTGTGACTACTTTGTTGAAGTTGACCTGATAACAAAAGGAAAGTTATCCCTTCATATGTGTTTGACAGTTTAGTTTCCTATCACCAGTACAAACTACAGCATAAGGAGCCTTTATAGAAGAAAAAAAGTGAAAATATTGAGAATAGGTGCACGCTAAGGCTCATCTAGTTTAAGACTAGCAGATGGAAATGCTTTAGGAGCAAAATTAGGCGTTGCTTGCACTGTATTCCTGCCACCTGCAGGAGTATATTTCTGTCCTTTAAAAATAATTGAAGTGAGATCTTTGTGTTTAGAACAATAAAATTCAGAATCAGGGTGACTCCAAAGCAAACAGACTGTGACAAGTTTCCACTGTAGTTGCTAGACTTCCTTCACTGAGTTCAAAAAGAGTCAGTTTAGCAACGCTCAATGGCCTACAGCTATGCTTCTTCAGGCTGCACTCACGTCAACTGTTACAAGCCAAGTGATTCAGTCAAGGCATACAGTTGGACCGAAGACTTCCAAGAAAGATTGAAGGGTGTGCTGAAGCAGGTGCTACTCTTTTTAGCTGAGTCTTAACTGAATCAATGCCATGGCGTAGTGCTGTAAGATGCAGTGTGCCCAGCAAGATGTAATGCCAAAGTCACTTGAACTTCTAGTATGACTAAATGGATTCTTCTTTAGTTCCGTGCTTGCATATCTGAACCTGGAGTCCTCTGTCAAATTTCATTTGGTTAACAGAAATCACTGGGGCTATGCTCATATACGCTGTCTAATGGCCTGGTCTCACTTGGTTAGCCTAACCTCCAGCAACAGATTTTGTGGAAGAAACAGTAATTCTGATCACAGGGGAATGCTGCCTTCTGTCCCTGAGCCAGCTGTGTCTCAGTGGCAGGTAATGATCAGTCAGAGTACTTAGAATGTAGAAGGGTTCTGTAAAAGGAAATTAATATTAATCTAGCTTGGAAACAAAGTACAGTGCCCCTCAGGGCAAAAGGGGGAATTCCAGTCTACAACCATTATTTGATGGAACTGTTTCCAATTACAAATCCTCTGAACTCTTTAATTCAGACTCCTTTTTTCCAAGTGGGAGAACACATCTGAAAATCCTCATCATGGCTGTGTATGGAGTGAGAGGTTTTTCGACTGCTTAAGCTAATGCTTCAGTGCAGGGTACGAATGCCAAGGACCTCTATGATAAAGATCACTGTATGTAACTACCACGAACTAATGGAAATTGAATGGCACTGCAGTGTAAGAGCACCTGTGAAGAGCACACCAAAGCCTCTAGCAGACCATTAAACTGGGATCTTAGAGAAATGGAATCCGCTGAAATGGATATGGAAACCTTGAGGGAATGCTTGGAACAGAAGCAAGAAAATAGAAGAAGAGCAGAAGAAATAAAATAGCAAAGAGACTACAGGATAAGCTAAACTTTCACATGTGTGTATAGTTATGAATTATATCGATTCTGGAAATCTGCTTTGAAACCCAGTAGTGGCTAGGAGGAATGGATGAGATAGCAAGAATGATCAGTATGATAGCTTTACAATTTCCTTCACAGTCTTTAAAATGTGAAAGAAAATTATTTGTGTCCTTCCCTGTCACCCTCTACTCTACAACCAAAAGCCAAACTCAGTCTGTAATTAGACTGGCTTGTCAACTTTTAGAAACTAAACACAGCTAAGGACAGGAGATGCTAGTGAGACATTAGTAAGCAGAGAATGAGTGATCATGTTTGGAAACACTCTAGGTTGTTGGGTATTTTTCTCCTCTGTAGGGTACCTGAAATTTGATAGTCTTTACACAGACATGAAAGATGCAGGCCATCTTAGTCCAACTAACAATTTGGCCTTTTCATGTGCCAAGTGCTCTGAACAAAACCGTATGAATGCCTAGGAAAAAAACTTAGTTTCCTAAATCATGGTCCCCTGAGATAATTAGGATGGGGAGGGAGGAGTTTGATTGTGTCTTTCTTTGCCACTGTTCTGCCTTTTTTTTTTTTTTTCTGGGAGATTTTAAACCCAAAGCATTTGTAATATTATTTAATGCAATTCCTCAGTCTCATTACTTTCCAATCATCCCTCTTTCCAATGGGCACTATGGCTTACTTTCTAGGGTATTTGGCTTTTATTTACAACATCTTACTTCTGTAATAATTAAGATGTGTGTAATATTCTTGATTTCTGCTCTCTTTTAGCATCATTTCCAGGTTAAGGCTTTCGTTCTTTTGCTAGATGCTGCAAGTCTGTCAGAAAGTGTTTTGCTGCCTGCAGTACAAATAGGACAAAGTTCTGTGGCTTTTTTGTTGCTAGACATCTACTGCATGGCTACTTCTGTCTACAAGAAACGAAAATCAGTGACTTTACAAGCTGATACTAAGACCTCCAAGAATCAGGACGAAATTAGTCTGCATTTCATTCCCTTTCCTTAGCCTTCCTATTCCTTACAAAGGTTCAGAAAGACCATGGCAGCCTAAGCATCTCACAAAGGTCAAGAGGATGGCACTTACATTTATTGTTTGACCTCAAACAAAATAAAAATTCTCTGTCTTTCTGGCTGTGGGATCTTTTGACCAATGGAAGACTCATAAGAAGAAAAACCTCCAAGGAGAATTACAGGAAAAGAAAATGAGCAGAGAGTAATGGAAGTACAAGAGATGCATGTGAAGTGGTATTATAGATTTTGGGCATCCCAATTCTGCTTTAACAACTGATTAAGTTATGTCTTTTAAATCAATCAAGGGAATGCTCCCATGAACAATGAAGAATTGTTAAAAGAGAGGATGCAGTCAGGAAGAAAACAAAAGAATTGTACAGCCTTACAGAGTTGAAATTCAAACACATCTGGAGGCTATTCTTCATGGACTAATCTACAGACTTCTCCACTGATGGGCTCTATACAAAACACAACACAAAATACTGTGAGGTAATTAAGAGGCTCCAGGATCAAGCAATACTAGTACATTTGAGAATGGAAAACATTTCACATCAACTTTAGCTCTCTATGAAACAATAATGTTGAACATGAAACACTAGTGAAATAGATTGCTCCACATGCTTCAGCAGTAAGGCTATCTGGCCCAGAAGCAGCAACTTTTGAAGTCTAAACACCATCCTGAAGAACATACTGAGGTTTTCTTGACTCCTGAGTGGCATGCACCTCTGAAATGTAGTAAGCGATCAGTTCATAGCATCATCTTCTCCTCCTTATTTATTCTTTTCGCTTTATTTTGTTTAATAAACCTAGCCTTCTGCAGGAGAGGTCTAAGTGGCTGTCACTCTTCTCTTTAACTTCCCTAGCAAAAACATCTGCTGTCAGGTAGTGTTGGGTTTGGAGTGACTGCAAAATTCTTTACATAAGTTCACTGACATAGATCACTGTCTTGAAACTCATTTGTCTTAACAAGTTCTTGAATCAGTGTTCTCTTTATTAGTTCCCTTTGGGAAGGCTTTCAAGTTTGTCTCAAGACCTCAGTCTGTTAAAAAAAAAGGCAATGATGACAGCTGAATAAGTACACTAAGAACAAGATATAAGTAAACATAAACTGTAAATGCTTTCTAGTGAAATGTACGGCAAAATGACGTATTCTGGGGTTTTGCTCCTTTAGCATTTATAGAGGTTGCCTTCATATGACACCAGGTTTCTAATTCATACCTCCTTTCATCTCACAGTTTTTATTCAATGTTACTACCTTTTCCTTTCCTTTCCTTAGAGGGAGGAACCTGGTAGGGTTTTTGGTGTGCTCCTCAACTGTGTGTTGGAGAAGAAGTTAGAGATGGGGGATGAAAGTAGGATAAAGTTAGGAAGTGTTTTGGTGATGATAATTTCCTTTAAGGTTCTTTTTTATGTATTAAAGAAAAATTAAATATTGGAGTGCTATATATACAACATATATTTAACTGAATTTTCCAATAAGAATTTTAAAAAGGAGTTAACAGGAGAATGAAGAATTTGTGCTTTGAGTGTTTGAAAAATGAAAAAATCTGTTGGGCCTAAAAAAAGGCAAGTAATAATTAAAAAAAAGTTTTTCTATGCATCTTTGCCTACTTGTGATAAAAGCAGAATGGGCATGAACTCTGAGATATGCAGCAGTGCACAGAAAGTTGCTGTGCCATTGGGACCCACGCCATGTCTATTACTACAGCCAATTGTTCTCTTACAAACAGGCACCACTGACTACAGTGCTACCCTTCTTCTTGTTTGCTTACTCAAGATAATTCTTAGCAATGCAGCCTCTATTTCTACTAAAATCTGCAATAGCTTTTCCTCTTAACTCTTCAACCCACCTACTTTGAGTTTAATTATATCTGCATCTGTTTTCTGTGAGCCCAACAGAACTCCGAGGCCCTCTTCTCTCTCCTCACTTCTGTTTGTTTGTTCATGGCTCTGGGCTTCCACTGAGTTGTTTTTCTTGTCTTGAATGGCTATTCTCCATTTATGCAAAAATAAATCAAAGAGGAATTATGTACTAAGTATCTAGGAGACATCTGAAAGAAAGTATATGAATAATTTTGTTCTTTGGATCTACAGTTACTCTGTAGAAAATCTGTCTCAAATACTGTTTGGGAGATGGCTTGATCTATCTTTTCTTGAAAACCTATTATTATGAAATTAATAATTAACAGCATCAAAAGCCTTATTGAGAAAATTGGTTCAGATTCTCCACAGTCAAATCCCCATACAGCCAATGAAGGCATATCCAGAAACTCTGCATGACAGAAATTCAGCAAGCCTTTAGACCCAGGAGATTTTCAGTCAACAATGGAATTGCTGTGCTTTCTCCACCATCATAATTATGATTTGGTGAGCAAGAGGGGGCATCAGAAACAAACATCATATCAGTGAATATACTGTGTGTCAACATGCAGTTACATAAATGGGTGCAAGCATTCCCACTTGTGTGCCATCACTGTGCCATTGAAACAGCATTCCCATCTTGCAAAACAGGCAAGAAATATTCTCAGTGGATGGCTTTGCTATTATTAACTAGAATACCTATTAGCAAATGAGGCAATTTCTTGCTTGGTGCTAGTAGAAGTCAAAAAGCTGAAAAGACAAAGAACAGCTTGAACTGCTCAGTGAAAATAAGTTCCCTGAGAAGCAGAACCTTAGAAAGCAAGAGGGATTGAGAAGGGTCAGGAGCAAGTAATCAACCCACACTTGTACTCATCATCATGATGGGCATGATAAAATTGAGATGTCACTTTTCCAGATTCATATCAAGTTCTCTTTTATCTAAGTTCATAAATATGAAGCTAGAGAACCCTTCCTGCTGCATTTGAGAAACCTTTTTTCATAATTTAGATGAATATCAGTGCTTAGGGAAGTGAAAGATTAATAGCAACTGCTTGGTGCCAAGCAGAGTGCAGGCAAGGCTTCCCTTGTGCAGCTCTGCAGTTTCTCCTTACTTGGAGCCTATACCAGTCTAGTCCTGAGCACCTGTGCAGCTGCTAGTACAACCAGATTTCACATGCCCACACCTATCCATCCACACGGCTCTGCTCCATGCTATTCAAGTCTTGCTCCTTCAAGCAATGTCTCACCAATACTGCTCATCGTAAAGCATCTACTAGTTCTTTGCACAGCATGCTGTCTTCACTTCAGTCCTCTAGTATCATTTCCTCCAAGTCTCTGAGTTTCCTTCTCAGATCGTCGACCTTACTTTGCAAATGAAGTTCTGAACCTGTATTGTGCCTCTACTTTTCTGGCTTAGCAGAGGCTGGTAGTAGTAGTAGACAAAGTGTACTGTTTCAGTTCAAATAAGAGCATACCCTGCTATACTGTTAGCATCAAAAAATACATCTTAATGTTTGTGATGGAGCAAAGCTGTGATTGCTGAGGATCTTACAGCCCCAGCCAGACACCATACTGCTCAGAAACAGTATCAAAGAACATTTTTACATCTTTTAGCTCCGTGGCCTGTGGTCTGACAGATCATTCTGAAGAAGGCTACATTTGCTTTTCATAGTATCAGCTCTCTGATATGCAACTGTGGCTCTTTGTTGCATTTGATAGCAGAAAAGACAGCATTTTGTTTGCCTCCTGAGCCCACTTGTTTTTCTAATGCAGTCAGAAGTTTCTGAAGCTCAGCTACCTCTTACTTAGAAGTCTCCATCTAGTTCTTTCCTTCCTTTAGCACAAGTTCCTTTCTGATTACTCAGAGCTTCTTCTAAAGCTGTCTCTGGAGCCTCAGTCCAGGTTCAAAATATGGTCACTTACTCTTTGAAGCACAAAACACAAGTCAAAAGAGCTTTTTTTTTTTCCCCTGCAGTCATGACTACAATACTAAACAAAACAGTCAAATATAAGTTCTTATTAAAAAATGATTGAGAAAATCTTTCTTTCAATCTTTCCTTACCATTGATTTTGTTAATTCAGTGGGTTCCTGAAATCCATTTAAGTCTACAGATGTAAAAACTGGATGTATGTGACATGAAGCACATCTCACTTGGACTACTACCCAGCTAGTCATGAGTGAATACATATGTTGATCTACGTTCACACCTCTCATTCCTTCAGACTTCACCCCTCCGCACCGAGATGTGTATCTAGAGGAAGATGTAGAAGGAAGATGTATTGTCTTGTGAATTAAGGTGTATCAGTTACATGCCACTTCACCCTACTGATTAGCTGTTCAGTACCAGCAGACATGAAATGATACCCATTCTTCCACCAGCAGCTACCCTGGAATCCAGCCATAGAAGTCTTCATCACAGCCTTGCTCTCAGCAGTGTTGTATTCCTATGCCATTGTCACAATGTAACTGCCATCTACCTTATTGGCCTCTTGCAGCATCAGAGCTGCAAAATGGAGGCTTGAGGAGGAAAAAGAAGATGTAACTGTCAGGACAAAGACAAATGGGTTGGGTAAGTCAGAATGAACAAGAGGTGCCGTCTAGAAGGAGCCAGTGAAGTTCGCAGAAGGGGCCCAAACTCTCTTTCTGGGGGCCAGTTTCATTCTTGCTAGCATCTTTGCAAATGCTTCTGTTGCTATCAGAAGCCACACAGGTCCTGAATTTCGTGCATAATGTTAATAAATGGAGTAGTAATTGAAAAATGTAATGAAAAGGTGATACTTCAGCTATTTTTGTGTGGTATCTCCAATTACCCCGCATCCCAAGGGACAGTTACTAACTGTGCCTCCTGCTATGTTTACCCTGAGGAATTCAAAACAGCAGCAAATAAAATCAAAATGGAAAAACAAATAACAACAACAACAAACAAATAGAGCTGGAAGATGAAGAAAAGAGAGCAAGGTCCTGATTCTACGAGGTACAGAGTCCTCTCAAATTGAGGAAATCTGTATCCTCTTCCAGTGCATGCCGAGAGGAAAAAGTAACCAACTTAAACAGCTCCTTGCTAGTAGGAGAAAGGAAATCCAGAAAAATTCAATGCACATTCACATCCTGAAGGCATTCCTGCCCTTGTTCCAGATATTTCTCATCAACTTTTGTAAGACAAGACCCTGTCCAAAGAGAAAGGAAGAGATCATTAGACTGAGCTAACGGAATATTGTTACCATCAAGCACTGTACCGAAAACTGGAGGGATGGGAGAAGGCAAATGCTCTTCTTATTAGTGGAGATGAGAATCTCAGCCCATAATCCATTAAGCTACATAGATTCTTCTTGTTTCATCTAAGGAGATATAACAAAACTTTGTCTGCATGACTTGGTGTTTGCATGTACTGCTGTGATTGTGTCAGGGGAGGTAAGGATAGCGGCATCAGACTCCCAGTATGGCTCTGTATTTAACAAGAGAAGAGGGGGAGAGAAAATACTGCTGTGGGAAGAAGGAATTGTATCTTGCTACACAGGGGTTTTTGGAGAAGGCACTTTGTCAACTTATTCACATGCACAGCTGTGATAATTACTTTCCACTTCCCTAGCTCACATGCAGTGCCTACCTCTGTGGGAGGCTTTTCCTTTAGCTCCGATGAGAGGAGTGATTTTGGTGTCTTCCACATGTTTCCTGAGCTGTCTCCCATCAATCAGACTGAAACTATAGAGACTATAGACTCAGCTTACCTACTTTTGCTACCCCAACCACTCTCTGTAACCTGTAATGACTGATTGCTGCAAGAAACAAGACACGCTCCAGCAACATAGGTGTCATCTTTTCAATCAGACACACCTTCTTGCTCATCTACATACCCATGTAAACACTGCTGGACTTACATGCAATGCATATTCACAGCCCTGCCAACTCGAAATCACACGTCTTAGTTCCTTATATTCAAGATTCAACTTTATCTCCAGCTCTTACTGCTCACTGTTTCTAATGTCTACATCTGACACCAATCATGAGTGGCTGTTAAGGATTTTTGAACAAGCTCTAGACTGTTATCTGGGCAAAACTCTTCCTGATATCAAGTTGTCCAGAGAATGAATCAGATTTTAGTATTTAGGGCAATGTTATTTATGCCATAGAAGTGATCTCATAACATTTAACACTTCATCCTGTTTGTCTCCTTCTTCCAAGGCACTACAGCTTACTTGACAGATCAGTGCCCTGGGACACAGGTTTTACTCTCAGCTTTGGATAGCCATGTGAATTCAAGCAAAACATTTTCCATCTCTTCATCCTCTTCTGTAAAATGAGAACTGCCTCTGTAAGTACTGAAGGGTCTACTGATAAAAGAGTAATGCTCTTATAAAATAAGATAAAAGAGAAGAGTTAGTGGTATTATTATTACTTATTCTTGCATGGTCTTTCTATTATCATCTTGCAGCAAGATCTTGTCATGGTGAGCAGTGTGCTAGAAGAAAAGCTTACATAGTTGCTACTTGCTGCCATTTTAGACATTGGTAAGAAAATACACTGACATTATCCCACTTGCAAACAAGTGCATTACATCCCAAAGCACTATATAAAATGTGTGTATATGTGTACATGTGCTCATCTCTGAAATGCAGCTGTTTCTGGTATAAGATATGAGAGTTGGCCACTGCAGTTTGCAATGAAGCCTGCAGCATAACGATTCTGATTCCTTACTGCTTTGTAAGTCATATTGTCATTTGTGCTTGAGGTATTGGGATGTGAACTGGTCAGTGTGGACTTCCTAGCATCTCAAACCAATGTCACAGAAGAGAAAATAACTTCACAAAAGGAGGACAATTAAGAATGTGCCCTGCTGTCAATTAGACAAAATAGTGAGAGGAAAATGATGACAGATTTTCACCAGCATGTGAACAGGAATAATACCCTTACTGATCGTGTGTGCAGCCTGTGAAGGGACATAGGTGGGTAAGGTCCCCAGCATCTGTCCTGAAAAGCAGGGCTCACATCCCACAGTGATGCGAATTAGTCATATACATTCTGGGCTTACAGTAGTGTACTCCTTTCTAGAGCACGGGACTCACAGATTGGGAAGTTGCCTTCATCTAGTTAGTATCTGTTAAGCATAATGTTCAGTATGTGCTGTTTATTATTAATTTCTCCTGAGTATGAAACCTCATGAAAATAGGACATAAACCCCTGTCATCCCCTCTCTCTCCCTACCTACATTAAGGTATCATTACAGTCATACACGTTAATGAATCAGGCATTTGAAAACTCAACAGCCTCTGCAGAATAAGATTTCTGGAACTTCTGGTACTCCTGCATTCTAGTTTCCAGTGGGCCTTTTGTCATTAT
The DNA here is from genome assembly GCA_035772895.1 of Perdix hodgsoniae. NCBI lineage: Eukaryota > Metazoa > Chordata > Aves > Galliformes > Phasianidae > Perdix > Perdix hodgsoniae. Next base: position 5,213,998 of record JAPSGF010000038.1, on the reverse strand, counting down.
CCTTCCAACTCTGCCATGCTGCTGCCCTCTCTTCTGTTGGTTTACATCTCCCTGCACAACCTCTGCAGAACCCAGAAGAGTGGTATATCCTATTCTACGACTACTGCACGGAATTGGAGAGTACGCAGATGCATGCACCCATGGTCCTGAGGCAATGCTCCAGACATGTTTTCAAGCTTGGGATTTGAAGAGCAAGCTAATACAGATCAAGAACCAGCCTGAAGGTTGCCCATAGCAGTGTAGAGACACGCTGTAGACTCCTCTTATCTTCTTCTCACCTTCCCTTGTCACTAGTCTTTCCTCTTCTACTGATCTGTAAAGCAAACAGAGTCTGATTCTTCTCTTAAAAAATAAGAAGATACTTTCACATTTGGGAGGATAAATATCTTTAAATATCTTGAGACTTTTGTGTGTGGGGGGGGGGGGGGGGCAGTGCTTTTTATCTATCAAAGATACAAAGATACACTCTGGTATTCCCTGTGCTCTTGTCTGTATAAAAGCCATGGTAAAAGAGGCAACAGAGGTGGTACAATAGCTACAGACAGAGCATGTCTACTGAAGTTTATGTATTCAGCTTGATAAACTCAATCCTTTCTTGGCAGGAACAAGGGACCAGCAGTGGATGTTGCTGCAGCTAACATGGAGATCAGTATTTTCCCAAATGAGTAATGAATTCTTGGGGGAAACATTACAGCTATTGGCTGAGCCATCCCAAATGATTGATACAGCAAGTATGCATAGAATCTGATAGACTAATAGCTAACTCAGACTAACTAGCCCCAGTAATAGGCCATAAGGCAGTTCCAGAAGAACCACAACATCCAATGATATATACAAGTGTTCTCTCTCATCTCTTCAACTTTGAAGCTACATAGTTAAGTGAGTTCAGCCATTTTCATTTAAGTGATAATAGAATCTGGCTCTTACACTTACCTGGACTGCAAAATAGTATAAAATACTGATCAGAGCTACTGATTCAGTCTATCTATCTTAGGAGTTTGACTGGATATAGATTTATCGGCACAAGACATTATACAAGAAAACTGCTTGAAGAGAGGTCTTTGGCATGAGAACCAAGGAATGATCAGACAACAGAGATATTCTCTGCAAGTTCAGATGAAGGTTAGTAATCCAGTATATGTGGGTATCAGAACAAGCCCTGAGGACAAATCCAGATACTCAGTTACTGCGGTGAAGGGGGCCATCTAGGCATGTAGGCAGACATGGGAAATTCATTGGTGTCCTACTGGGAATGGATTTGTAAATTAAAAACCATCAAACGAAAGAGAAGGACTTTGTGAGAATGCTGAAATGACTGCAGAGACTAAACTTTTCCTAGAACAGCCCCAAAGAGACAGAAACTGTATTTCTCCTAGGGGGCAGTAAAACCAAGGAAGGACAGGTCTGAGCTCGGTTTCACAACTGAAGAGAGGTCATAATCTCTATTTCTTTTGGAAAATGCCACCATGTATGAAGTCCACTAAAGTCCTCAGGGCAAAAACTGTGCCTCTCCAGAAGGCAGATCTGAGAATGTTCCACAGAGGTGGTGCCCATGCAGGCACAGCAGCAAGAAGATGCAGAATGCTGAGGCTGAAGGAGGTACTGTCAGAACAACTCTCTCACTGGACCTGAATAGTGTGAATCACTTTGGAGGACTGCCTGGAAATCTACATGAGAAAGACAAACAGATTGACAGTAAGGTCCTGAATGTTAATAGAAAGTTCAGAATTTTGAGAAAAAAACATCCAAGTATAGAAAGACTGAAGAAAACCCCAAGACTCCTTAAGATTCATAACATTCTAAGTGTCAATTTTGTACTGCACTTGAGAAAGATGTAGATATTTTAGTGTGTTTCAGCAAATATAAATCAAACTATTTGGTAGCAACCGTCTCAACAGCAGCTTGTGTTCCACGCAAATATTGGTAGGTGGATTAAGATGATCCACCAACTTCATATGCAAATCCAGGAGAAGCAGGTCTCTATTTGGCAATGGTAGATCTCCACCTAGGTGTCCATTGGATTCCTACAGTAATTTCCCAATTCTTCGTAACTTTAATATTCCAAGACTTTCAAAAGGCATACACAGAACACTAGCTCTGTAAAAGGGTTGCAGATTTGGAATGGACTGTTCAGCCACTTCGAAGCTAATTTTAAAAAATTATCTAGGGTTTTACTGCCTAGATTCCATAGCAAAATAAGTTTTCTGTGACCACGTAGTTTATTTTTTCTTTCAAAGCATGTATCTTTACCTTTTTGTGTGTGCATGTGTGCATTAGTTCCTACTTTGTAACTAAGCCAGGTTTGAGTGAGTAATAGTAATCTCAGATGGGATGGAAGAAAAAGAACTTTGTAGTTTCCATTGCAGAAAAGGATTCAGAGTGAACTGAACTCATTACACAGAAGTGTCCGTGCTGGAGAGAGATGTTCTAAAAGCCTCAACACCTGGAGAAACTTAGATCAGAACTCACATCTTGTCAAGCTTTAGAAAATGTCACCATGACACAGGACTTTCGGAAGCCAAGCTTCATTAGCTCTGCAGCTCACCGACCCTCCTGGTTCTCACCTAAAAGAGGGCAGGAAGGACAAGTTTTGTCATTTTTTCTTTCTTCAAAAGCAGCTCAATTTCCCCAGAACATCCCTGCTCAGATGTGACTAATCACGGAAAATATTGATCCCGTCCTATCCCTGTCAGAAAGTTATAACTTCAGAGTACATGAAAATAACAGCTGATCAATGAACACAATCTTAGCAAGGACAATAAAAATAATACCTGAATAAGAAGCAGACTGTGGGTTGATGCACAAAGTAGAGTACAGGGGAAAAAAAAATAAGAAAAACACACACAAAAAAACGACATTATAAAATAGAACAAATATATATAATATATATACAAATATATATAATTTCATAGAACCAAAACTGACCTTAAATTAAAATACCATAAGAAAATATTGCAAACCTATTACATGGAGAATCAGAATGTTGCTTTCTGGCTTTCTCATTGTCCAATGCTATCTCTGTGATGAGTCGCTACTGCTATTGTCAACACTCATTTACACTAGTGGATGCATGTGTATTTGTGTGTGAGGACAGATACACAAAATCTGGTACAGATCCTCAGGTGATGTAAATTCGCATGGCTGTATTGACGTCAGTAAAGATACGCTGATTTCCTCCAGCTAACAATTTGCCTTTCTGTATGTAAAAAGCACAGAAGCTAGGTGCTGTTTCAACTTTGCTCTCAGACACGTTAGACAAATGCTCATGCAAATACATTCCATCTCATACGTGCACATATACGTACTGCCTTGCAGTGCACATTCAAGCAGCAACGGGAGATTTATGCTTCCTCCTATGCTGAAATGCATAAAAAGGACTGCTCCCGATCTGCCTGCCCACTGCTGTCTGTAACAATATATCCCCAGTTGCTTTGCTACAGATCTTAAAATATACAGAGATGAAAGGGATGGTCCAGCATCAGAAGTCCGTTAAAAATATATTAGGAGGAATTGAACTTTGATTCTAAGACTCCTCTGACTAAAAGATCTTTCTGCCTCTTCAACGGGGCCATTGAGCAGAACAAATCCAATCTCATTTTCTTACCTAGAGCTTACTAAATGAAATTTCAATCTGCAGTATAGATGAATACAAGAATATTACTGGTTTGTTTCAGGATACCCTTCTCTGAGGGAAAAAATTACATATAATTTTTTTAAATTGCATGAAGAAGAAAGGAAAAAAAAAGGTCACGTTTCAGGCTGTCTCCAGAAACAACTCTTCTCATTTGCTCATGTGCTCCTACATGAGCTCTATGGAACGCAGCCCAAGTAATGATCAGAGGCTACAGGTAATTTGTGGCAAATGAAATATTCTCCATCTGTTTCGCAGAGGAATATTTCTGGCTATCTACAATGTTTTTCAAATGGAGAAATAACAAAAGATTTCACTCCAGAAAATGAAGGGGGGGGGGGAAAAAAAAAAGAGGAAGAGAGAAAACGTTGCTGAAAAATAGAAATGGGGGAAAAAAACAACAAAACAATTATAGGGAAAATAACAGCAAAAGCAGAGGGTGTATAAACCCTAGGTACAGAAAGATTAACTCTTGTAAAATACTTTAAAAGCTCTTTTTTACTGTTTCCACTTTTATTCCAGGGCAGGACAAATAAAATCTAGATGGTCAGGATAGGGAAATCACTGTAATTAAACAAATCTGTTTGTCTACAGGCGCTTTGCTTGCAGAAATACATTTTGCTTTATCAGGTAAGCAGTTATTTTGAATGAGTAGAGAGCAAGGAAAAACTAAAGAAAGATCAACGTGCCAGGTGATGAGCTCTGCTCCGGTGTCATCAGAGGGCTAGAAAGTCATCCCAAGATTACTGCAGTTTACTCTGGGTAAAAGCAAATGATTTCATGCATGGTATAGGTGGGGATGTGTGCTACGGCTCATACAAGTAGCCACTTGCTGCATGCATAAACTACATACCATGCTTAAACTGTATATTCCTGCGTGCACGCCGTTTTGTGAAGGACATGGAAACATCAGTCGCTGGTTGCAGTCTGAGAGCGGGTGTTCTTCCACTCTGTATGTGCTGCACAGTACGGAGCAGCCCGCCTAACAGTCACCTGGCACTGAGTCCCTGGCAGGAATTCTCAAGGGCATTTTTAATACCTATTCATTTGGGGTATTTTTCCTTTCATAACACTTCCAAACGGTCACGCAAGAATTCTTCTGATGGCTAACGGTGTTGCCTCGCGAGTCCGTTGCTCCTGAAGTTCACTCATGGGCCTTAACCTTGGATTCGCCTCAGAAGTGACACCAAGTCGGCCAATACAAAATGTAAGCAAGAAAGGCACCCTTGCTACCAGTGAAGAGCAGCCTGGCTACAATAGAACATATAACTGAGTGACATAAAATTTTCTCTACCTAAGAAGAAAAAGAAAACAGTGCATTTGCACCCCTTCATTTAAGCATTAAAAAATGCACATCTTTTGCTGTTGCTTTCAGCCTCTCTTCTTGAAAGGTCAGTATGAGTCCTTGTGACCACAGGCTCTGCTCTAACGGGGCTCAGGACTCAGAACCCAGCCCCATCTGTCCAAAGCACCACCAGGCAGTATTTCACACAGATTCCTGCCTTATTACTACCTCATGACACTTCCAGACAGCCAGAGAGATTTCGTACAATGGTGTTTTTAGGCCTTGATACTGTGTTGCTCCATCCAGGATATCACACAGCACCATAAAGGTACTGTCCCTGCGGGTGGAATTCCTCATACCATCTTTACAAAGCTATTTCAAACCTATTATTTCATCCTGATCTCTTCCCAAACTGAGCCTTTTTCCTTCTCTTTCTTCACCTGTGATTTCTTATAATATTGTTATGAATCGTTAATTCCATATTCCTTTTCCTGGGGCTTTACCAACCCTGATGCAGATGTGATGCAGGTGTGTTCATACCATAAAGAAAGTCTTCGTCTGATTATCATGTGAATGGAACCGGTACAAATACATCCTTAAATGGGACATATTCACAGAATCCACTTTCTTTTTGCCTCTCACTGTGAACTTTATTTCAGCCTCATCTAAGCAGAGCTTTAGCATCTATGTAGCCACGCCAGTGGAAACCTTTGTCATTTGAAACCAGCTCGCAGCAACGTACTCCAAATAACTTTGGATGGTGAAACTGTGCGTCGCTCGCAGGGATCTGCAGAACCCAGGGCAGCACCAATGGAACTATTTCTGCTGTGTGAAACCTCAAGGGAATTCAACTCTGAAATAGGCTGGGAGAAATATGAATCTAAAAGAATGAAAGCAGAGGGCAAATCACCCAGAGTGAAAGGAATGGGCATCTGGGGGTATGGAAGCAATTCAGAATTCCTCTGTCCTTTCTTTTTTCTCTTTTTTTTTTGCTGGTGCAATGCGCAAATATAGCAAAATATGTTAATGGTAAGCCATAATATTTACAGTTATTGTTAGTATCCATCGAAATCAGTGGGATTTTGTCTAATGCCTTTACCCTGGAGATAATCCATAGAATAGAACATTAATGCATAGTTAAAAAGAAAAAATTATGGAAAACAGCACCTCTGAATATGCAGTATCTTCAGTTTAAAGTTACATAATTTAGCTTTTGAAATTAAACAAAAATATAGCAAACAGCCTCAGACTACAAAACCAACTGAGTCTAACACTGTCTTTTAAAATATGTCTCTCTACTGAGATAAAAAATACTATCCTATCCCAACACGAAATAGAATAGGTTTCAACCTAATGCAAATGTATACGAGCTATAAGACCTCTGGGAAAATTGTAGAAAAATTCTTCTAAGAGTTCTGAGAGTTTGTTTTGCAGGAGATGATCTTATAGAGCAAACACAGACTAATAATTTAAAGGAAGTATTTAGCTTCTTTATGCTGTACTCCTTCTACACCTTGTTTTCAGTGTTGGTGACACAGTTGAGAGAAGACCTGGGATGATACGCAGAATGCTCATAAATTGCGTCTGTGCCTTTCAACGGAAAGAACTATAATGGAATACTGGCTATTATTGTAATTGAATTAATCAAAGTGAGTTTTGCAGATAATGCACAGGCTTAAAATCCGAAGTCTTTCTGTAGGCAGAGTTCCCATCAAAACAGTTTCACCGACAAAAAGACTGCAGGATTCAGGCCCACTTAGAGTCAGTGTGCTAAATTCAGCCCTGTGGCACTTCTCTGATACTCAATGACCGGCACTGAGGATTGGAAATGAAGGCAGTTTGCTGATAAGGAAGGGAAAGAACATTTATACTCACATTTGACGATAGTTAGGATGGTCCCTTAAGACAAGAGGCTGCCTAGTAAGGGTGATCTAAGCTATGCTAATTTGGCAACCTGTATTTTTGAAGCAAAACATTCCATGACGAATGACCTTATTTTTTTGTTTTTAAAGCTGTGAGGTGCTTATGCAATAGATTCCTAAGGTAGAAAGAGACAGATGCCATGGAATAATAATCAGCCTAATTCTTGCCGAGGATCTCTGCAAAACCTTTCTGCTTGTCTCTCCTTTCATAGGTAAGCTCAGTGCCACCACTCGCACACAATACGCAGCAACAATTAGCGTGCCTCTGCAAAACTCAGGAATTCTTCTCTTCTGGAGGATGATATATGTTTTTTCCTCTTTAAAAATACATTTAAACAACAACGACTTATTGAAGAAATCTAATAATAAAAATAAGACTCAACTTTCCCTTAAAAGAAGAGATGCTTCTGTTGTGGCTTTTTCTTGCGAGTCCCTTACAGAAGACTGCCCATGAATAGTCACGCGTGCCCAAAAGCTCTGCTCTTCTCTTCTATCCAGAGCTTGAGGTGAGCTGGGCTGCATAAAAAGCTCAGTCTGAGCTCAAAATGAGCAAAATCCCTGGGCCGTGTCTGAAGTGAGAAGGGGCATCATTAGGACATTTAAACACACTGACCAGAACCCCCTGTTTTGTGATGCAGAGGAAATTCCATTACAGACAGGCACTGCCTGGGTGCTGCTTTTACCACTAATTTCAGCCACTGCACCTCATCAGGTTAAAATATAGTTTCTCTTCTGTTTAGAGTGGCCATTTTCTGTAGCAAACAGGCAGTTCCTATGCTCTAGGCTAAGGGAAAAAGATAGAGAACACTGAATATCAGGGCTCATCATACAGGGAAAAAACATGTTCATTTTTAGGGAGGAAGGAACGTCCTAATCTGTGTAAGCATCAAAATAAGTGTCCCCTGCTGTCACACAGAATCCCAAATACCACTCTCAGGTTGGCCAGCTGGATCACAAGGGATACTGGGCATGCTGTCAAATAGGTGGTGAAAGATCCTCCACATCCAAGTCGCTGTTAAGTTAGATTCTGCAGTCTTTTTGAGATCCTTCTCACAGTCAAAGATGAGAAAGGATGAAACTCAGTAAATACAAACAATGGGGAAAAGAAAGAAACCTGCAGGAGTGAGAAATGTAGACTACTTTGCATCTCTCAAATTTGTCATTCTATACAAAGATTTTGGTTTGCCTAAGCTATAGAAGGAAACAGAAGCAATCTATTTTAATCTTCCTGAGTGAACAGTGCTGCAGGGATTGCTCTGTTATCCCCAGCATCAGCCTTGACTTTCCACAAAGAGGATACATCTATCTATCTATCTGTCTGTCTATCTATCGATCTATCTATCTATCTATCTATCTATCCATCCATCCATCCATCCATCCATCATACAGATTACGGTATGAAATGTCAGCAATCAACAGTGTTCTTAATGCACATCTCTGTGCCTCTGGATATGAAGGAAAGGTCTGCGATTCTTCCCTCAGTCAAATCCCACTGCAAAAATCTCAGATAAGGAGGTATTTAGACTCATGCACAAAAATTGATTCCTCAATCTGCCTAATGACGTATGCTAGAAACTGTTCAGAAGAAAGGAAAGCTGTTGTTGATACGATGTTTCTAACAGAGCCTTCACTGCAGAGATTCACTATTTAAGAACCAATGAGGTTGATCATGCATTTTTACACAGGTTTCTTACTGCTTTGACTTGAGTGACTTAAACTAAGCTGGATTCTGGATTTACAGCAGTCGGCATGAGCTCTGGATCTGGCCCTATGCTGTGTCTTTTTAAAACTTCGTTCATTGCATGCTAAATAAGGGCCAGATCCTGCAAATGCAAATGCTTACACCTATCTCAATATTCTCTCTGTATTTATCAGAACATTCCCTTTAAGTTGTGATTGCGACATTGATTCATCACAGTGCAGTATTTTAGGAGCACAGACCCGTCTTGTGGGATTCAAGCGTGCCTTCACTGTAGATAATCCTTTAATAGTATTTCCTCAATAGTAATTTCTCCAATGATTTTCACAGGATCACGTGATAGATGCTCTATGCTTTTATGAAGTGCCGTAACTCCACTCAACCCCAACTGAAAATCCAGCTCCATGTCATAGTTATGCTGCTGCATACAAAGCCAACATGAGAGAGAAGGGGACCTTTCATTTAAAGGGTCTAAAGACATAAAGAAAACATTTTTCTCTATACATTGTGCCACATACTTGTTTTTGACGTGACCACAAGCAAAGTAATAGAGCTCATTCTAGGAAAGAAACGTGGATCTAGTTTTACTACTTAATTTAGTAAGTAAGCTTCTTTCTTACATAAAAGAAACCACATCAGAGACTGAGTTCCTTCTCTTCCTAACTTCACTACCTGGATTCAAGCAGAATACATTCCCTTGCTTTCAAAGTGCCTCAGCGTAGCCCAGTACAGCTGTAATTACCAGCTGGTGAACCGACGGCATATACTGGATGTGTAACCCAAGAAAATGTGACTCTCCAACAGTAGCTTCTTCCACCGACTATCATCAGGAATGCTCATCCTTGTTTACTAGACACGCATGCACAGGGAGCACTATCAGTATTCAGCTCTAGTATGAAGCTTTCTTCACCGGAGAGGAAAGACCAGCAAAAATACTTTGTCCTTTTGAGGAGCTGGATCAGTACCGGGTGCCAAAAATATTTACATTAAGGCAACCGACACAGAAGTGTGAGATGCACTGTACACGTCAAACATACGAACAGCATCTATACCTCTCTGAACCCACACGCATCACGTGCGGCATAATGCATACCCGAGACCCTCGCATCAGCGAGGGCAGGAAATCCCAGCTCTCGAGAAGAAGTGGGGATTTTCCTTTCCCGGAATGACGGCTTTTTGACAGGTGCCGGTGACTTAAGGCAAACAGAAGCTGCCGTCCTCAGCAAAGCCTCTCGCCACCCGGGCTGCACCGCACTCACCTCCTCAGCGACCGATTTATCGATGACAGTCAACGAGGGCACGGTGCCGTGCGTGAGCGGCGCGGGTGAGCGGCCCGCAGACACCCGCACCTGCACACGCCGGAGGCGCCCGGCTCCGATCCGCGCTCTGCCCGCTCTCCCGAGCAGGGATTCCCCACCCACCCGCACGCCGCCCCCTCTCCCCTCCTCACTCACTCCGGTCTCCGGCTCAGGATGCCTTTCCCGATGGCCTGGGGGGCCTTGTGCTGGAGCAGCGAGGAGCAGCAGCCCTTCTCCCTGCCGTCCTTTTCGGCGGGGTGCTGGTGGGGCTGCGCAGCGGGATGCTGGTGCCCGGCGGCCCGGCCCGGTCCCGCGGTCGCCGCTTTGCCCGCGGGCTGCGGCGCCGGGAGCTGTTGGTGGTGCTGGAGCGGCTCGGACTGGCCCGGCGGCGGCGGCGGCGGCGGCGGCGGCGGGGGCTGCTCGGCCG
>JAPSGF010000038.1:5100831-5203336 GCA_035772895.1 Perdix hodgsoniae | reverse complement strand
GAGGGCCCGCGGGCGGCGCGGGGGCGGCGGGGGGCTCGGCGGGGGCCGGCTGCTGCCCGCGGAGGTTGCGGTTCTCGGTGCTCAGCTCGTCCAGCCGCCTCTCCAGCTCGTCGATGCGCTGCCGCTGGGTGTGGATCAGGCTCTGCTGGTTCTGCACGATGGCGGTGAGCTCCTTCAGGTAGAGCACGGCGCGCACCGGGTTCTCCAGCAGGCTCTCCATGCCCCGGCTGCCGGACCGGGCCCCTCTGCCCGGCCGCCGGAGCTCCGGCGAGAGCGGAGCTGGTTGCGGGGAGGCGCCCGGCCGCCCCACGCGCACACACACACACACACACACACACACTCACGCACGCTCGCTCACGCGAGCGCGCGCGCCCGCCTGACCGACGGGGCACGCGCGCGGGCGCGCGCGACCAGCGGCCGCTCGCTCACGCGCGCGGAGAGCGAAGCCCGGCGGCTCCGCGCCCGCCCGGGCCCCCACGCGCCACGCGCGGCGAGAACGGGGGAAGGAGAGAGGGAAGAAAAGGGGCGGGTTCCGCCGCCCCGATCCCGCCCCGCCGCGCACGCGCGGGGGGCGGGGTGGGATACGGGCAGCGGTGAGGTGCGCGGGTTGGGCCGTGCGAGCGGGGGGCCGTCCGCTGGCCGGTGCCGAGGGGAAAGTGCGGCGGGAGAGGGCTCCGCCTGGAGGCTCTGCCCGTCGTAGAGCCTGTTGCGGAACCCTGTCCCCCCCGAGCGGCATCTGCAGATGCTGCTTTGTCGCTTGCTTCTTTTTTTTTCTTTTTCCCGTCGTGCTTAAGTGCCTGGCACGATTTGGGCTGGTTTTGTCTGCCCAGAGCTCGTGTTCTTTTGCTTATCTTGATAGCAGAAGGCGGGGCCAAAGCTGAACCTAGGGTGATGCATGTTGGAAACATCTGCTGCATCCTCATAAATAGAGTCAAAAAAATCACCATGGTTGCAAAACACCTCCAAGATCATCCAGTCCAACCTCCCTCCGATCATCACTATTTCACACTGACCACATGCCTCACTGCCACATCCACGCATTTCTTGATCACCTCCATGGATGGTGACTCCACCACCTCCTTGGGCAGCCTGTTGCAGCACCTGGCCACTCTCTTGGAGAGGAAGTGCTTCCTTACATCCAACCTGAATCTCCCCTGACACAACTTGAGGCCATTCTCTCTCATCCTATTGCTAGTTACATGGGAGAAGAGGCCAACCTCACCTCACCACATCCTCCTCTCAGATAGTTGTAGAGAGTGATAAGGTTCCCCCTGAGACTCTCCCAGGCTGAACAACCCCAGCTCCCTCAGTCACTCCCCTGTGCTCCAGACCCCTCACAGCTTCACTGCCCTTCTCTGGACATGCTACAGAACTTCAATGTCTTTCTTGTACTGAGGAGCCCAAAACTGAACACAGCACTCGAGGTGCGGCCTCACCAGTGCTGAGTACAAAGACATGGTCTCTTCCCTGCTCCTGCTGGCTGCGCTGACGCAAGCCAGGATGCCATTGGCCTTCTTGGCCACTTGGGCACACTGCTGGCTCATGTTCAGCCAAGTGTCAATCAGCACTCCCAGGTCTGTTTCTTCTACACAGTCTTCCAGATGCTCTGCCCCAAGCCTGTAGGATTCCTTGAGGTTGCTGTGTCCAAAGTGCAGGACCTGGTATTTGGTCTTGTTGAACTTCATCCCATTGCCCTCAGCCTAGCTATCCAGCCTGTCCAGATCCCTCTGTAGGACCTTTCTTCACCTAGGCAAATCGACACTTCCTCCCAGGTTGGTGTCTCCTGCAAACTTATTGAGCGTGCAGTCAGTGCCCTCGTCCAGGTCATCAGTAAAGACTGAACAGGACAGGCCCCAGTACCAACCCCTGTGGAACACTACTTGCGACCAGCTACCAGCTGGATTCACCACCACTCTCTTGGCCCGACAATCCAGGCAGCTCTTTACTCAACAAAGAGTGTACCCATCCAAGACATGGGCTGCCAGCTTTGCCAGGAGGTTGGCCACTCCTTTGAAGCTTTCTTCTTCTTAAGAAGAGCACAAGACTCCGTGTGGAGTTCTCCTTTGGCGCACAGGGCTGTGGGTCAGACCAGAGATAGGCAGGGCCTCTGCTTTTTATTGCCGTGCAGATTGTGTCCATAGCTCAAGAAATGCTTTTCCTGCCCTTCCTCATTCACAGCTGTAAGAGTTCTCAAACTTGGGTCTGAGAAGCTACCTGCATGCTTTCTACCATATCCATTCACAAGTGGCCTGGCTAAGAGTAATATCCCTACTTACCAGAACTCCAACATAGATCCACATAGAATTTTGATGATCTCTGTGAAGGGTTAGAAGCAGCAACCTTTCCAATAACTGCTGGTAAGAAGTAGCCAGACCTGCTTGTAGGCAAGCACATGATTCAACCAAGCATATGAAAGTTCCAAGTCCACGAAACAAAAATCAACTGTTTTATGAAGACCATTTTGAGAGGGTAGAGCTACTTTCATTTTGCCTTTTCCCATCAGCAAAAAAAGCATCGTAGCAAGGATCTCCTGAAGTGCAGAACTGAGAAATGTAAAGAATCTCAGTTTCAGATGAGCAGAAAGGTGTATTTCCAGTCTTTTCTGTTCACAGATAGCCTTGAGAATGTAAACTGCTGCAAACAGCATCACCAGGATTAGAAACTCTTCACAGATTCCTTCTGAAAAAGAACTGTTATTCACAGTTCTCTACAGCAAGCACGTAGATGGCTTTGGGGCCTCATAAAACACTGTCGAATGTCCCCTGTATGCTGGAGGAAGACACCAGAGTGAATTCTAAGGGCATTCAAATGGCACTTCCTTACAATTATATTGGAAAATTTTAAGGAAGACCTTCCATTGCCTAGTTTGTCATTTATGTCTTGTTATGGGGCTTTGACTGAGAAGAAACTTAGCAAGGTGAGAGATGGTTAGAGAGGAATGTGAAAAAAGGCTCACACAGAAATATGTGAACGTACCAATGATTTTTCTTGAGAAGAGTAAAAAATATTACTTTAGGAATTTGTGCTGCGGTCTCCTTTCAGTGACACAACTGAGCAGCAGCAGTTCAGTCCTTCCTCATAAGCATAGATTAAAGAGATATTAGTGGAAAAAATGTACTCTCTTGCAGAACAGATCAGGCATGCATGAGTACAGGCTAGGGACTGCCTGCTGGAAAGGAGCTCTGCGGAGAAGGACCTGGGTGTCATTCAAACAGGTTGGCCAAGAGGCAGCAGCGTGCCCTTCTAGAGAGAGTCCAGCAGAGGGCCGCAAAGACGGTCAGGGGCCTGAAGTACCTCCCTCATGAGAACTGAGAGACTGGGGGCTGTTCAGCCTGGAGAAGACTGAGGGGAGATCTTACCAGTTCTTATAAATATCTAATAGGCAGGAGTCAAGTGGTTGGGGCCAGGCTCTTTTCAACGGTGCCCAGTGACAGAACAAGGAGCAATGGACACAAACTGGAACGTAAGAAGTTCCATACGAACATGAGGAAAAACTTTTTTACTTCAAGGGTTACAGAACACTGGAACAAACTGCTCAGAGAAGGTTATGGAGTCTCCTTCCCTGGAGATATTCAAGACCCACCTGCACACTTTCCTCTAGAACTTACTCTAGAGAAATCGCTTTAGTAGAAGGATGGAATAGATCATCTCCAGAACTTCCTTCCAATCCCTACAACTATGTCATTTGTGATTCTATGATTCTTTTTTATATCTCAGGGGCTAACCCTGTATGCAGTTCTGTTTTCATCTTGGATATAATGTTCCTTTACTGCCCAGCTGGGTAAAAGCAGCGGCAAAAAAAAAGGGTCATGGATACTGTGCTGGCCTATCCGCATACAATAAGATAGGTTGTGGCATGTATTCTTAAGGTAATGGTAACTAAAGAAAAAAATTACCCTGGTGTGGAAGGTCAGGGATGGGAAAACACAGCTTGTAATTCCCATGATGATTGAATGCTTTTTGGGTGATGTTTTACTGTGGACCTGATATATTCATTCATTTTTTGCAGCTTTCATTTGCTTGACCAGCCTTGCTAGCCCAGTTTCTACTCATAAATCTGTGTAATAAATTAAACAGACATACAGCCACAGATTGGTAAGTGAGAAGTAATTAAGCTAGGAGAATCAGAAAGAAACAGTTTTCTGTATGGATCTGGTGACTGGTAGACAGGAATTGTACGACTCAGCCCCGACCTTCCGGGTTTCTACAGAGAGCGCGAGCCAAAGAAAAACGCAACAGAATGCTCTTGTGCCTAATATGACAGACCATGCAGGGACCTACTTATAAAATTTCCAGTTGCATAATCCTTCATAATAAGAAAACTCAGTGAAGACAGTGTATTCATTCAAGAGGAATGTGCAAAGATATCAGAAGAAATTTAATGTCTTCTTTTGCTCAGGAATCAAAATTCCCACATAGCTAGGAAACGCCTCCTCTTTTATCCAGCCATCACTGTGTCCCCTTGATTACAGTGCCACAATACCTAGCATATATCATTTGAAAACTCTGAACATTAGTGAGGTAAGCTTTACTGTCTGTAGAAGATGAATGCTAGGATCATAGCCATCAGAAACTGGGACATGGGGACACAGGAGGCAGGGCTGGTGAGGACAGGTCTCTGACTTCAAGCATCTTTGGCATTTAGCCCAATCTTCAAGTCATTAAATGCTGCTGTTTCTCTTTGTAGGAAAGATGACATATAGAGGAAAACAATAGTAAAGGTGATGAATTCTGCTAAAACTATTTTTGCTACAGATAATTTGTTGGTATTGTGTTTTACAAAGTCCTGATCCTTTTTGGTCCATTTCAGAAAGAAAAAAAGAAAAAAAGAAAAAAAAAAAGAAAAAGAAAAAGAAGAATAATGGATTAATTATGTTATTATGAAATAAAGCGCTTCCCTTATCCACTTAACAAGGTGCTTGGGCATTGCACAGACAATTGCAATTAAAGTACAGCAATAATAATTAAAATAAGCGTGCATAATAAAAACAAAACAAAATGCAAATAAGCAAAGCCCCAGGATTTAATGGAAAGGTCTAATACTACAGGATTTAAATTTATATTTATTTAGCTATTTACTTCAGTCAGAGCAGAGTGGATCCACAAATAAGACTATATTAATAAGCATACATGATAGGGAAGGTAGAAAAATGTTTACTGCAGTGTTCTTGTAACTTTTTTCTGAGAGGTTCTAATCCCTCTTCAGTTTGCAACAGCTCTTTGAAACTTGATGCAAACAAATTCTTCCTGCCTCTTGACAAGTAGAGACTTTCCGTGTTTTTCCGTTTGAAATTATATTCAAGGCATTTCCTACCTCTCCATTTCATCTCCTTTTCCTGGACAGGAACTCCAAGAAATCCAGGCATTCTGCTCTCAATTTCTTGCACTGATCTCATTCTCCTTCACACTGTTGGTCAAGAGCTTCCAAGGTAATATCTTTCTCCTGGTAGTTCAGAATCCAAAGTGCTACTAGTGTGTGATATAGCTTGGGTTCCCAGCTATGATTTTATTGCCTTCTTATCATATACTTTTAATAGTGTTGTTGGTTTGCTTGTTAGGTATACTTCAATATGACATGCATTTCTATTGTCTTTCCTTTAGGAGAATTATACACAAGCATAACTGAATATAGCAAAGATTATTAATATCAAGTCTTTACAGCCCAAGGAGTGGCATATTTAGTGTTGGCCAACCTACCTGAACTTACATTTTCTCCCCTCTTCTTCCTGTTCCTCTTATTAAAGCGTGAAAGAATGTTGAGTGAAATCATTACAGCCAGTGGTGTTTCCCAATCTATCTATTCTCATTCAGTCATTAAAAAGGACACATAAGGAAGCATTACACAAATAATCTTAAAAGGAAAAACTGAGTAAAAGTGGCCAAAAGGTGTGGAGGAGAGGAGGAGAAGGGCAAAGAAAAGGAGGACTGGGAGAAAGAAGGAAAAGAGAAGAGAAAGGGGGAGGGGAAGGAGCAAGGAATGGGAATCACAGTCTTCTGTTGCCATCTTCCCCTCTGATTTCTGGCAGAAGATGGGGCTTTTCCACCCCCACCTGGAAGTTAGCAGCTGCTTGAGTAGAGCTTCTTAAAACTACTCGCAAACAGACTTCAGAACAAAAATTTCCTGCAGGGATTAGATGAATAATTTCAAAATAGAAGATAGAATCAAGACAATCACAATGTACTCATACATAATTCATGCGTGGGGAAAAAAAAATATCTGCATCTCCTAAATGCTTCTTTCACTCAGATTTCTTTCACTTCAGGCCTCATCCAAAACTATTCAGATCAATGAGAGATATTTCATCATCTTGAGTCTAAGCCAAGTCAGTATCTGCTTACACCTGTTAAATAGATGGATAAACTGAAGCTAAGATCATTTGTGTTGCCCATGATTGCAAAGGGCACCACTGAGGGCCTGTAATCACAAAGAACTAAAGTCAAGAGCAGTATTTCCTCTATTTCAGATGAGGATTGAGTAAAGGCAGGAGGAGTCTACTGGCATCCTACTTTTGATCCTGCACCAAAAGACTGAGTGGTATAGACTGCAATCTTATCTATGTTGTTTAAAATGAAGCCTACAACATGCTGAACTATTTCTCTCATGTTCAGGCTGTCAAATTGTTAATTTAAACTGATATCACGAAATCAGAAGCAAAGGGGAAATATCTTGTTCTATAAATCAAACATAAGGAGCTGAGATGTGGTAAGCACAAATGCTTCAGTTTCTTTCATTGCTCTTCTTTTTTTTTTCTATTCAGTGAAGTACAGCTAAACTGGCATATAAATATTTCAAAACAGCTGCTCATCAAGAAAAAGGTATGAATTCTGTATGTAGCCTTAGCTGAGATGTGTAGTTTTGACACATTTGGAAATCTTGACTGTATATGTGAAATGTGCTATTGCTACCTTGCATTATTTACTGCAACTTTAAAGAAGGGAAGTCCCTATTTGGAATGCACTTTCCTTTGTTATGTTGCTAAATGTCACATTATTTCCTGTCTTTTTCACAAAATAAATCTTAGACCGCTTAATTGATTAATTCCAGAGAGGAAAAGCTGTGCAGAGACACTGTCTTCTGTGTCAGTCAGGATTTTGTTTGAACTGACAGTTGTTGAGTTTTTTGTAAATACTGCGGTAAAGTAAAAAAAGATGGAAAATGAGCTTAACTTACCAAATCTTATCTGACCAGTCCCACTGAATTTAACAGATTTCCAGATGGGGCAAGCTTGTGTGATCTGACCTTGCATAAGACACACAGAAAAAAAAAATATATATTTTAAAAATTGAATAGTGTTAAGCCTAACGCTTGCTCCAAATAGAAGATTTTTCTGCAGTGGCAGAGATCAAATATAGTTAAGAAAACAGCAAATATATATATATATACCACATGCATGAACAGAATAAATTTCAGTTCAGGCTACAATATACCATATTTCTGATGAGCAGCTGTTCTAAAAAATTTATATGCCAGTTTAGCTGTACTTCACTGAAGAGAAGAAAAAAAAAAAAGAGCAATGAAAGACACTAAAGCATTTGTCCTCACCGTATCTCAGCTCTTTTCTGTGTGATTTATAGAACAAGATATTTCCCTTTGCTTCTGATTTTGTGATATCAGTATGAATTAAAAATTTGACAGCCCTAAGACAAAAGAGTTCAGCTTGCCACAGATTTCTTTCTAAGAACACAGGTAAGGCTGCACACCATGCCACCTGGTCTTTTGGTGCAGAACCAAAAGCAGATTGTCAGAGGACTCCTCCCAGCTTTACTCAATCTTCATCGGAAGCAGAGCAAGTGCTGCTCTTGACTCCCAGTGCTTTCTGATTACAGACCCAGAGAGGCATCCTGTTTCACCTTGAAAGAGTAGCTTGTTTGGTGGGTACTCGTGTTATATAACAAGGGTAAGCAGATGCTGACTTTTCAGGGAAATTCAGGCCAGGACAAATCAATAAAACATCTGGCCTGACACGTTACATACTGTATAATCCCATGCAGCTACTGAACCTGGAACTCAAACTTATTAATAATAGATCTCTGGAAAATGCCTCTGGCACCACTATAAAGGTAGTCAGATGCAGAGAATTTGTCTCATTCCTCAGAATTACGTCCCAGTAGTTAATCCCTGTCAGTGTCGACAGGTTGGAGTATTCTTCTCATTTGAATCTGTGCTCTCTACTTTGCAGCCATAAGTATTTAAAGAGCTCTTTACTCCTAAAGCTTTACTCTCCTTGAAGGTGACTGATCAGATCACCTGATGATATTATTTTTAGTGAGCTAAACATACTGAACTCTTTAAATTCTGTTGTTGGTTTTTTTTTAGTTTAAGTTATTTTTTTGGATTTTGAGATAATTCTTTGTACTTGCTGATACACAGTGTGGTCCATGTTAAGGCAGGCCAAATGTTTGATGAGGAGGTCTCTGTTCAAAAGCGCTCCTGTCTCTTTTTGCTTATTATTTATGGCATCAGGCCTTCAAGTCTGCTTATCAGCAGGATCACCCTCAGTACAACTTGCTGAGGTGTGATAAATATTTCTGTGGTTTATTTTGGTGCCTAAAAGAATTTTAAGGAGCAAAATGCTGAACCAAAAAGGAGCCTATGACTCAAAACAAAAAGAACTTGCTCCTGACATTTCCTTGAGGAACATGACACAGTTGTTTCAGGCAGCAACCACCATCCACGTTCCTGCAACTGACTCTACAGCAATACTTCTGTCTACATGTCTTCTTCTAAAGAATGCAAAAGACAACTCTGTTTAGGGAGGCCCATTTGTAAGAGCAGGAGGAGGGTCAGATAGTGGTAGACCTCTATTTTTTGTGTTTCATGCATTGACTTAACACAAGAAAGTTGTGATTATGTACAGGCTCTAGGTGCATGCTACTCTGTCCTGTGAATTTCTTCACAAGTGATGGGATTTTGGCAATGGTTGAAGCTAATATAGCAGTAAGACAAACAGCAAAGACTTTGCAGTGTTTAAATTTGGCCAGAGACAAAGTACCCAGTGATCTGCTTTGTTTCTACATCTGCCCGTTTCCCCCTGTAAAAGCAGCCATTACAGAAAGTGGGCTCTCAAACAATATTACACTCATTTTTAATGGATAGAAAAAAAGAAAAGAAGAAAAAAAAAAAAAAAAAAGAATCCCAAAAGCTCACAGCAAGTCTGCTGCTTCTTTTCATCCCATGCACAGATGACAGTTGAGTTACTGCAGCACTCTCTGCAGCACTAACGTTGGGAAAGTGGAAAGAGAAATGGCAAAGGATGAGAAGTTTTTTCCCCTGGAGGGAGGGAGGACTTAGGAGCCGGAAGCAGTAATAGCATGGGGATGGTGAGGAGAGAAAAATAATGTGAATCGGGAAGCGTGATACATTGGGAGACAGATGCAGAATTAATAGGGTGCAGGGAACTGAGTATAAATAGGCTGTTAGTCATTGAGGTGGGCAGAACTCAGGCAGGGAGAAGACTGATGTGGAAGTTGTGGAAGAGAAGCGGATGCTCTCAGAGAAGCAGAAAGGTACAATGGCAGGACATTTCTGAAGTCTCTCAGTAAACTGAAGAGACTGGCTGAATATATGTTATAAAGATATACTGAGTTTGGTTGAAAGTAAGACTTCGAACTCAAAAGTTAGGTTGAGATCCATTGTGTAAGACTATAAGGACATATAAGTAACAGCAAAAATCAGATGCCTGGGAAAGATAATTACAGTGGGAGCAGCACAAAGTGATGCTTTCTCCATACATGCTTCCAGCCAGACTTCCTGAGCTGAGGGTGATATCCTTGCAATAAAAACAAATAACAAAAACAAACAAATAATAATTAAAAAAAAACCTCAGTGCATTTCTACCAGCTCGGCTTATCTCCAATTTTAGCTGTCCGAAATGTTAGCATTCACCTCATCCTTCAGCCGGAAGTCTCAAGAATTTTGCTTCAGCTTTATTTACCTAGCAGGCTTTCTGTGCAGAACTGAGGAATGATGACAGCATTGCAAACTTAAATGAGGAATTAAGGCCACGGGAGCAAACAGAACCCTCTCTCCAAAGATACCACAACAGAGGAACCTGTAGGTACCTGGGGCTGGGGCACAATAAAATGCCAGTCCTTTCATTGACTCTGTCTTAAAGTAGCCAGAGTTGTTTGCTGATGTCTCAAGTTATGATTTGTTTAAAAGCTTCCCATCTGTTTAGGTTTGTACTCTGTTTCATACGCATTTAAATTACTGCTGGATGGATGTGGTAGAATGATGATTTTGGAAACATTCTCATTGTTTTTTAATTTCTTATGTGCTGTGTTTTCTACAGAGATCAGCACAAAAAGGCAAAACACGACCAACTGTGACAGAATATATAAAACAGCATGAGCTGCCTACAGATCATGAAATGAAAACAGTCCAAAATAGTAGATACCGATGTGAATCATGATCAATAAGCCTATTTGTAATAATAAACATCATCTATGTCAGATAAACAAATCACAAATATTTATTAAGATAACAGATTATTAACAGGCAGACATCCCAAATTCAGATCACATATTTCAGCCTTAGTACATAAGAATTAGCAGCCAAATCTGCCAAAATAAATCCAGCAATCTCACAAAGGTCATCACATCTAACAAATAAAAAGAGAGAGAGACGGAGAGAGAGAGGAAGTGTACGGAAGAGGAGAAAGCAGATAAGCATATTTTTTCCTTCTACCAATGTGACATAGTTCTAGAGGGATCAGGCTGCATGAGAGCTACTAAAGATGACACAAACATGATGACCAAAAGAAAAAAACTGGAGGCAGGGGTGAGGGAGAGGCTTCCCCTGGTAGCTGAAACTCTGACCCCAATCCAAAAAGCTGCTCCAGGCAAAGAAGTACATGAGACATCATTTTGGAATCAGTGGGATCAAACTACACACAAAAATTTGTCTCGCTGGAGCATTTGCTTGCAGTTGCCTACTTTTACCAGTCTTTCAGATGCAGGTAAGTTTTGTTGATATTGCAAGAGTTTTGCTGTTGTGAAAAATGTATATATATATATGGAACAAATTATTCTTTGACTAGTTTCAGAAAGAAGCCAGACAGGTTAAAAAGTGAAACCAAGTCAGTTTTCAGGAGGAGCTAAATAAAAACAGTTATTTCTTAATGCGAACCTCGCATTAATGTATCAAGCAGGTGATGGATCTCCAGTCCTGAGCTTCTGGAAATTGAGAGGTCAAGGTTGTAGCAGAAGAGGGAATTCTTTCATAACATACATTCTGTATGTTTTACAGTACATATTTCAGGACATAAGCAGTATTATACCAAATTGGATAGATCAGGCATGAAAAATACTGCACATGCACAAAATGCACAAAAACAATGTTTTGGGCATTAATTTATTGTGTTTCCATACCTTCTGTGTCAGTAGTGATGCACATGCAAAGCCAAGCTTCCACTGCCTTGGCATAGATATATTCACAGAGACTGCAGCACAGTTTGATAGTCTGCCTGTCCCTGTTGAGAGCCCAAGTGAGACAATATTTTGGTGACTCTGTCATCTTTACCACAGTGTTAATTAACCCTCTTTGTCCTTGCTGGCACTTCCAGTGGCATCACTGCTGCTTCGGCTGAACTGATAGCAAGTTCTGACTAGAGCTTGTTCCTGCTTGAACAGCTGTGCTGCAGACTTCAAACTGTTTGTTCAGTAGACTCCTGGAAAGTTCAAACCCTCTGTTAGAGGAAATGTAAAGCTAAAGGCAAGAGTTCACTACATGACTGCAAAGTCAGAGAGTCTTATTGACTTTAGTGGGAGCTACACTCTCACTCTGCATGCTTTTTCTAGTTCTGGGATAATGGTGAATATGAAGTACTTTGCAGTGTTAGAGTCAAGGTGGGGTAATGTGCCACAGTTTGCGGGGCTATTGGGAATAATGCCCCACATAAAATGAGCAGCTCTCAACTGCAAATACTAGTCAGCACAGTAGGAAAGAAAAGGCTGCCCCTACTCCCTGCTGGAGCTAACGCCATCATTGCCAGGCCAGTCTGAATTTTAAGGAATTTTCTAGTAGCTCTTTTTTATTTTCATTTGCCTTCTGATAAGTCTTGCTTACTCGTTTTGAGCTACCCAAAAGAATTCCACTTTTTTTCTTGATGTTTATACATTTGGATCCTTTCAGATATTTCTCAGTTGCAGATGCTGTATTGTGAAGGTCCTGAGTCCTTTGACTCTCTTCCTTACGAACAAGCTTCTTGCTCCTAATTCTGTTTGACTTACCTGTCCTGGCCATCTCTGTGCTTAGCCTACTTCCCTGCCTGCTGGAAAGGTCAAGGCCAGACATCTCTCTCCCCACACACCAACACACCCATTACCACTTCATTTTAATGGTAGGAGTACCTCAAGGCTTCTGCAGGCAGAGGAGACCTGCACAGTCTCAGCAGTCAGAAAAGGATGCAGCTTGTCATTGTGATTCTAGCTCCCTGCCTGGCAGCAAAACACTCTGAAAATAAAATGTATGGAGAGCACTCTCCCCTCCCCCTGAACAAACTCACTATATTTCTGGGATTAAACTTGATTTTCTGCATTCGATGTGAAATTCAAGGGCATATTCATGATCTACATAGATTTCGCATCATGTCTCTGTTGATGACTGAAGCTAAGACTGAACTGAGAGGTTTGGAGGTTGGCTGTGGTCCTATCTTCCTTCCTGCAGAAAATTCTTGGTGCCTGGCTCATTTCAGTGAATGTGCTCACCCATGACCAAAGGCCATGTTGAAACTGATGAAGTGAATTGTTTGTCATAAATTGTTTACTTGCCAAAACAAGCATTCGGTGAATGCAAAACTATTTGTGAATTTGAAATGCACTCAGTAAACGTTACGGACATTGAAAACAATGAGGACAACATTACAGGAACGCTAAAATATTTTTTGTGTGTGTGTGTATTTTTGAACAAACTGTTTGGATTTTCCAGATGAAATCATAAGGTTGGGAGGAACGGAGAGAAGAGTCCTACACCATCACCCAGCTTCAGCTCTTCTATTTCAGCAGCTCCTGCTCAGGATGCTCACACGGACCACGACAGGCTCATGTCACAGAGGTCACAGACTCCTGTCACATGCCACAAAGCTGCACTGATGTAGCCTATTTCTCAAGGAAAAGGCTTGAACATTGGAACTTAAGGTGCACCCCCTTCACGCTCCCCAGTTCATATGAAACTCCCCACACCTGTGTATTTGGAGGGTGTACATTTTTCTAAGCCTTTTGTCTTCTCCCAAGAACAGGGAAGAAAGGAATACAAGGGGCAGTTATTGATGCTTAAAAAATCTTTTTTTTAAAGAATGAGTTATGCAGGTTAACTAGCACACAGAAGTGCTGTTAGAAATATTTATTAGTATAAATGCACTGATTTCATTATGGTACGATGACAAAAATACTCACTGCTGAAGTGGATATTGTGTCGCATACAGTATTATTTTTGCCTGTTGACACCTCTCTAAAATGGAAGGAGGAATAAAAGACTGAAGTAGGAAATGTATATCCTATTGCTTTGCAAATGAGAAAGAAGATTACATCTGTAGCTCTTAGAAAAAGAATTAAGTAAGGACTGAATGTTATAATACAGATGTAAACTAAATTCATGTTTCTAGAGAAGAATCTTGTGAAATTAACAAGGCGCCATGGTATACAGTTATTGCAACGCTATGCTATTAATATAGCATAATTTTAAGGACCACCAGGAAATGTGGCCTGCAGCATGAAAGAGTTATGGTGCTCTAATATGGCAAGATTTGAAACGGAAAAAAAAAAGCAAAAAAAAAAAAAACAAACAACTTCATGTGAATACTTAACAGCAATAGAAAGCATTTGAAAGATTGAAATGCAAGAGTGATAGCATCACTAGAAATTTTTAATACATATTTCACTGCTCATTCAGAAAGGATACATATCACATAAGAATATCAAGTTTTCTCTAGAGTTTCAGTTGGGTAGCAATTAAAAAATATCCCTGAAGGTGATGCCTAAGTTTCCATGTGGACCCAGTCCTTTGCTTTTATTGCTTATATCTGGAGAACAGTGTCAGAAGTAATGTTGTCCCCGAGCAACCAAATACCTAATCATTAACCATAAAGCCGTATTTGTTCAGTTTTGGTTTACCACATACACTGAAAAACTTGTTCTGGGCTTGACTTGGGGAAAAAGCAGAGTTTAATTTTTAGAATTCAACAACTGTATCAAATAATCAATTACTCACACAACCCTGCCATTTGAACACCCACTTAAATCCTTAAATAGGAGCTTGCGAGTAACAGCAAAGAGTTTGGATGAACTTCTTCTCACAGGGGTGAGTCTTATTCCCAAGGATTATTGATTTCTTTTATTTAGTTTTTAAATTTGAAAAGATGAAAAATTGTTTCCAGCTTGAAATGAACTCTGCAGGAACAAGCTTTTATTAAAGGTTTTTTTTTTCAGTTCTTTTCTTTTTTTATCACATATTACTTCATTTTCTGAAATGTGCTTCTGGGAGGCAATGTCAAAAGTACAGTGAAATGGTACCAGGCTGAGCTCTAAATGATGGTGACAGTAATTAAAATGAATTATCTCATCAAAGCTTCCTTCTTCTTTTTCTTTCAATTTTTTTTTTTTTTTTTTGCTTTCCTCCTCTCATTTTTCTGTTTGAAAACAGACTGTCCTAAAGTGTCACGCTGTCACTATTTAGACAAACATTTGTCAATAGACTCTTAATGTATACTGATATTTTAGTAGGCTGTTAATGTAACATCTTTCTCCGCTTATATTTAACTCTAATCTTTAACGTAGGGTCCTACATCTCTCCACACACCTCTCTTTTTTTACTTACTTTCCAGATATATTCAGAAATCCCTTCATTTGCATCCAACAATGACTTATGCCTCGAAGCATTAAAATGTACATTTAAAAACATCGGAGCTAATAGAAGAAGCTGATAAAATGCTATTAAAAGTTCCTGGTTTAAATATACGTGATTTGAAAAATATGAATTTTTTAAAGAGCTATTTTAAAAGAGGAGGAAATGTTCTTGAAAATCCCATTCCATCTTTTTTTTTTTTTTTTTTTTTTTTTTTTTCCTTTAGGGATTGAAAGTTTAGAAGATTAAAAAAAAAGGAAAAAAAAGTCGGATCCAAAGCTGGGTGGAGAGAGTACAATGAATTTTCATCAGAATACTGACATTTATTTGAGGCTTTCAGAATAGCTGAAAAAAAAAAGTTAAACTTTCATATTTTTGGAACAAGGTCAACTAACGGTTCAGTATCCATGCAGCTCTAAAGGAACTTGGTAGATATGGTCAGGGTCAGAAGAATGATGCAAAAAATGACTTGCTGACATGGTGAGTCAGCAGTTGTAGCTTCTCAGTTCTTGGGATAATGTCCTCTTCAGGTGGCAGATGGGAATTTGTCAGTTCTTGGCAACTCCTGACTTTTGGTGTAGCCATAAAAGAATGGCTCAGCAATGGGCATGGGATCATGAGTAAACATTCAGTAAGAATGGATTGGAAAGAGTTTGTACCTGAAATGAGGTAGAAAACTTTTGGTGCTTGGGAGTGTATGCAGCTCATCTTAGACTTCCACGTGTTGACTTTACAAACAAGTCCTGCATGCCTGCTAGGAGCATAGTTAAGAGGATGCCTTAGAATACTCGTTTTTGTCTTATGGTCATGGCTGCTCTTAATATTTCTCTCTTTATTTTCTTCTAGAGGCCCAGTGCAGGACGTTTGATCTCTTGTCAGCTAGCCTGGTGGGAATATTCTGTTCAGCTACGCAAGAAGCAGGGATTTGATCCCTAACTCTTGTTATCATGCTTTTAGGAATACACGGTTACAAAAATAAAAGCATTAGCCTGCAGCCATCCTGCTGTGTGCCGTGCTCTTGTCAGATCTCACATGTTCAGCAAGGTCAGGTCTGCTCAGGACTCACGTGGGAGGGGGGTGCCTTGGGGATGTGGAAAGGAGGCACAAAATAAAAGATTGTGCGTGAAACACCTTTCCCTTCTGTGCTCCACCTTTGGGAGCTTCTACTCTGTCTCCTCTCTTGTCTATTTTCATTTGTTTACTTTATTCCTCAGATGTGACATTATTTCCTAAATGTGCTTTTTTTTTTCCTTTTTTTTTTTTAAGTGAGCAAAGGCAATTACTGCGCATATGCAAACTGCCACAGCCTGAGCCCTACATGAAGCGCTGCAGCAGCTGTGCCTTGGAGAACAAGCAGCAGTCTGATGGACAGTGAGAGCACAGGGTCTCATAAGAGCTTCGGCACTTAGGAAAGATAAGTAAGATGATGCTGGCAAGTGGCGCTTCAAGCTGTGAGTTTGGGGCGAGGAGGAGGAAAGTGAAGTAGAACTGGATGAAAAGGGGACTACAAGAGGAGCAGCAGAGAGGAAGGAACAGGTGAGAGATGGTGCTTTTGTTGATTTCAGACTCTAGTTTGCTCCATTTCACTTCATCTTATCCCAAATCTTCCTTAGTAGGGTAAGGTAGTTTGAGGGGAAGCACGTGGGAGAAATGTCTTGCACAATCTGAGTCAGCAGAAAGCTTGTGAAGAAGGATAGGTGGCTGCTTTTTAGTTCCCTGTAACAACAACACTCAGGGGTAACAGAAATACTGACTGTCATACTTAAAGCTTCCTAAAAAAAGTAATAGTGCTTAGCAGATTACTGTTTCCCAAATGAGAGAGCCTCATTTAGTACTGTGTAATTTCAGCATTCTGCGAGGACTGAGCACCGAGGAGGTGCTACTTGTCACCAGACACAGAAAAAGGAAGAGATGTCCAAGGAGTCTCTTGCCTGTTCTCCTAAGACAATACCACAAAAATAATCCAAAGCATCAGACCAAGGCCTGAAGCAAAACCTGATGTCCAGACACTTCTAAACATTAGGTGAACTATGCCTAACTATGCCTAACTGCAGTAGCAAAACTCCTCAGATCTGAGAAACTGCAAAACTCTGGGGAAGTCTGGAATAAGATCCTATCTCTTTTTCTGGCCCTCCCCTGACCTTGTGCAGAAGCAGCTCAGCCACCTCTGCTTCCATGTTTGACAAATGTTATTCAATGGGCTACAAAAAAATTCCGGCATCTTCAAAATACACAGTCACAGCAGCACTCTGTATTCCACTCACCTTCCCTTTTTGCATTTTCCCTTCAGGTTCTGAGTTTTATGTTATTAAATTTTGGTGTAAAACATTATAATAAATAATAAGTAGCAATATTTTCCATCCTAAAGATATCAAAGGTGGAAAAATATTATTGTTTCCATTTTTCTAGTGAGGAAAGTGAAGCACTAATTACTTGCCCAAGGTGACTTTGCCCAGTAAAAGATACTGCAGCAGGAGAAAGAGCAAATTAATTTAATGTTTTGAAGTCTGGGTGTTAGGTTTTTTTTCCTCAAGAAAAAGCACTCTGGAGGAAAAATGCAGTTTCAGAAAAGTGAAAGTGAGTTGAAATACAATGTGAAACTAAAAGAGCTGGCTCTTGCACATAAATTGGTGGCTGTTCCACAACAATAGATGAGTGATCAGTCTGTGTATTGCAATCAAGGAATATATGCCTTTATGTGAGTTCTGGATGTAGCAGAAGGGCTTGCATGTTACTGTGATGGAAAAGCTAACAGACAGAATAAGCACTCTAGAGGGAAAGCAGGGAGAAGACAAGTGCCCCGAGCTGCTTTGGATCAGCCCCACTGCTCACAGTGAGGATCAGTACAGACAGCAGAGCCGAGCGTGCAAAGCCTCTGTGCAGCCTGCAAGAAGAGCAGTGGGAACAATCTCTTTCATTTCCCCACAGGCCAAGGGCAAAGCCAGGTCTGCCCTGAGGGTGAGGGAGGGTCTGAGTCACTACCCTGCCATGGCAGAACTAAGTGCCTGGAAGTGCATAAGCAGGATCTCTTCGCAGCAACCCTGAGTAGTGTCTCCTGCTGGTATTGACTTGGGGAACGGTGCTGGGAAAGCTGGAAGGCATTTTCCAAACCAGCAGCTACTGCATTTCCTAATTGCAAAGCCCCTGAAACACTGCCATGCATGACTTGGCACACCATTCAACGCTTCTTTTTGCAACCTATGAAAAGTGACATCTAACTGACTGCATGGGAAAAAAGACCTCTGTCTAAATCCTCCCTCACCTGGGCAACAGTGCTTAGTAGCATTCCCTTTGTTGGGGAAGAAAAATCTTGTGCCTGGTTTTATTTGTCTTTGCTAAAACTTGCCAGTGCAAAGCAGAGAAGGGGAGAGTTCGGTGGATGTGAGTGTCAGTCAGCTCCTCAGGGATCCCACCCTCAGAATCACAGAAGATTACGCAGTGAGATGTTATGAAATGCAAATATGAAGGAGAGAGAGGAAACCATGTGCACTGTCCCCCTGGCTGGAGATGGTGCTGCTCAGTCTCTCCCTGCCAGTCGGGTGGGCTGAGAGAAGCATTCAGCCAGAGACCATACCCCCAGCCTGCCTGCATGCCTTCACCCATGGTGGCACATAGCCACTGCTCTCCCAGTTTGCCTCTGGATTATTTCTGTGCTGGTAACACCTACACATTCCCAGTCAGTTAGGTCTTGTCGGCACAGGGAAGATGTCTGATGTGTGACAGGGTTACACAAGAGTTCATTATGATTTATGGCATCTCACCCACTAATGCAGTCTCTCTGGTGCTTTGTCCAGTGCACTGTTACACTGCTGTCACTTCTTACATTGGGCTTACCAAGTCCCGGCTGCTCTTCTGCCCATCCATCTCTGTCTCCCAGCCTAACACTCATTCTCTTCCCTCTATCCAGTTCTGTTAGCTCTCTTCCTGCCTCACACTAAGGGATCTGACAAACCTGCTGTTTCCTCATCCTCAGCATGGCTGGGAGGGGAACATGGGAAGAGGCTGCATCAGCCTGCCTCCACCTACTGCTTCATATTAAATTTTATAAATGCAGAATTGGATTTTTATCTGAGTAGCAGAAAGCATTTGGAGGCCTTTCCATCAGCAGTATAGAAATAAAAATGGATCAGAATAGATTGGATTGTTGTTTCTTACATCCGCTTCCCTATTTTGTCTCTGACAGGTCCTGACACCCACACACATGCTCCTTGCTCAGACTTTGCTAGATCTCCTTTTTTGTCTGCTTTGAGTTTTGGCATGATTTTACACTCCTCCCTTCCTTACAGTTTTCAAAGCTCTCAGCCAGGCTCAGAGCTCTTAGGCCTTTTGCCCTTACACTCTGCATACTGACAGGCCTTACCAGCCCCATCATTAAAGCATCACAAGGCCACTGCCTGGGTGAGGCTTTGCTATGGTCAAGCCACAGATGCTCATCTGCTTTGGGGTCTGTAAGGTCCAACAGTGCTCCTTCCCAGCAGCCTGCAGCAAGCGTCTCTGACTGTGCTTCCGCCTGTGATGGAGCAGGACCAAGCCAGAAATCTGCAACAGGCATTTGGGTAATGGATTTTCCCTTTTTCCTCAAGTTGAATATGCATGAGCAGACCCTGATTTCTTCAAATATATTCACTGTGTTTGAAGAGAAGTGTCCTCTTTTTTTGTTGTTTTTATTTTTTTTCCCCTCTGGTGCAGTGTTTTTAATTTTATGTATAAATCACAAGCATTCCCTGTGTGCATTCAGAAACTGGTATTTGCTATTTAAAGAGTGGTAAGGAACAACTGTTGAAGTAACTCTTGAAGAATTGTTTCTGATCCTGAAGTGGAGGCACATGCAAATACCTCTGTCACGTGTAGCATATACTTCTTCAAAGTGTGTTTTTAATATTTACGGACGCAGTACTGAGATACACTTTCCATGAATACTTGTGCTGGAGGAACTTGATGGCTTGAATGTGCACATTAAGGGAGTATAAAGGCGACACAAGAACAAACTAGGGGAATGTGCTTGGAAAAAAAAAGAAAGAAAGAAAACATTCACTGTTTTATAAAGTCAGATTTCAAATCGCTCAGTTCAAACACGAGCACTGGAGAGAAAACAAGCAAGTGTATGAGTCAGAGACTTCCTTTTTGTTTGCCGTGCTCAGCAGCAGATCCCTGGCAGCAGACACGCAGCATGACACAGTCACAGGGCTGAGGGCAAAAAGAAGCAAACTCCGTCTGTGGGGTTTTCTCTCAAATGATGACTCCACAACACATGGGTGAGGACAAGGCTGCAAGCTGTACCAGCACCCTCACCAACCACAGAAGCACAGTGCTGTGATGGCAACCCACAGCTTCCTTCACCCCCACACCCGAGCTGGCATGCTCCCCAAAACAGAGATGCCAGCAGTGCCAGGGAGGACACAGGCAGGACCAGAACGTGACACCTGGCTCTGCGGTGCCAGCGACTGAACACGCGTAGGACTGCAGGGTGCCTCAACATGGCGAACGCCCTTCCCGCCAGACGCCTCGCGCCTTGCTCCCCACCCTCCCCGCACGCACGCGCATTCCCACCACTCTCCCCTCGCCCCCCTCTGGGCGTTCCAGAGACACAGAGGCTTCCTAAGCTTGGGCGGAAGTGACGTAAACTAGGGGCGGAAGCGGGGAAGTGGAGCTGGGAGCTGCTTCCTGTTTGTTGCAGGGGTGTGGCCGGCTGGCGGCAGGTGAGGGGCGCTCGGCTGGGCCGCGGGGTCGGGTCCGTGTTTGGGTTTCTCCCCACACACGGGTTGAGTGTGTCCGAAGTGCCGGATCCGACGCGTTGCCTGCGGCTCTGCCCTTTTAACGGCCGGGCTCGCAGAACTGGCGGCACCCGGGAGGGCCGAGCTGGGCTCGGGGATGTGCGCGGAGGCGAGTAGGTAACGTCGTTCCCCTCTGTTGTGTTCGGGGGGTGCTCCGTCGCCCCACAAAAGAGATGTGGTCCAGAAATGAGAGCCCCGATTTGGCTGAATGCATCCTTGTTACGTGTAGGGATCGCGCTTTTTCTGGGACTTACATTGGACTTAACTGCAAAGAGTCAGAGCTTGCAAAAGTTTCCTGCCTCCGCCTCTCCCCTGTGGGGACAGGGAGCTGGGTGCTGTGGCCAGAAGGCTGGCATGAAAAAGAGAAAAGTGTCTGAGAGTGGGCTGGAAGGCTGCAGGGTGTGGGTTAAGTCATTTTTATTCAAAAAGTGGCTAATGCACTGTAGCAGAGTTGTGGGGTTTCTGCCTTATTCTGAGTACCAGATGGAAGCAATCCAGGAGACTCCTGGACCCCATTGAAGATAACTTGATGGTCCGAGTATTGGACATATTGGACCAGCTAGAGGTAAAGTGTTACTGGACCCTGTGCTCACCAATGCAGAGGAGCTCATCTAAGAGATTAAGACTGAAGGCAGTCTGGGCTGCAGCAACTGTGCTGTGGTTGATTTTGTGATCTTGAGAAACACGGACCTGACAGAGAGTGGAGTCAGGACCCTGAACTTCAGGATAGCAAGCCTCAGGCTGTTTATTGGATGGGATCCTCTGATAAACTCTAGGAACAAAGGAATGGAACAGAGCTGACAGTGTGCTAAGATACCTTTCTGAGTGCTCAGGAGCTCTCTGTTCTCCAGCAGAAGAAATCAAACGAATTAGGCAGGAAACTGTTGTGGCTGAGAAAGGATGTGCTCATCAAGGTGAGGGAAAAGAAGGAAAAATATAAGCAGTGGAAGCAGAGATTAATGGATTGGGTGTAATATAAGGATGGTGTCTGGATAGGTGGAGGTGGGATCAGGAAAGCCAAGGTGCAGATGAAATTAAACTTAGGGATCTGAAAAATAACAAAAATGGATTCTTTAGATATGTTATTCATAAGATACCGGCAAAGGAGAGTGTACTCCTCCTGATAAATAGTTTCCATGGAGAAAGCTGAAGTACTTAATGAGTTCTTTGCCTCTGTGTTCACTGCCAGACTTTGTACATCTCTCATGTCCCTGAACCTTTAGGCAAGAGTTGGAAAAGCAGAATCCCTCCCACTGGAAAGGTGGAGCACATCTGAGACCAGCTCATGAGACTAAATGTGTACAAATCTATAGGGCCAGGTGACATGCATCCCAGGATTCTGAAGGAACGGGTTGGTGTAGTTGCCAAATGACTCTCCATCATATTTGAAAAGTCATGGCTGTCAGGTGAGGTCTCTGCTGATTGAAAAAAGGGAAACATCACTCCCGTATTAAGAAAGGGAAGAAGGGGTCAACAGGTTTGGTGAGTGTCATGTCTGTGTTTGGGAAGATCATAGAGCAGATCATCTGGGAAGCTAGGGTAAGGCATATGCAAGATGAAAAGGTGATCCGTGGCAGCAGGCATGGCTTTACCAAAGGCAGATTGTGCCTGACCTATCTGATGGCCTTCTGTGATGAAGTGATGACTTTGGTGGACAGAGAAAGGGCAACTGATGTCATCTACCTGGACTTGTGCAAGGCCTTTGACGTGGTCCCACACCATATCTTTATCTCTTAATTAACAGTTCTATGTTCAAGTGGAGGCCAGTCACAAGAGGGGTCTGTCTTGGGACTGGTGTTTATTAACACCTTTACAAGTGACATAGATGATGGGATCCTGTGCACTCTCAGCACGTTTGTAGATGACACCAAGCTGGGTGGTACAGTTGTCACAATAGAAGGAAAAGATGCCATCCAGAGGTATTTGGACAGGCTTGAAAAGTGCGCCCCCGAGAACCTAGTGAGTTTCTACAAGTCTGTGTGCAAGGTGTTGCAGTGGGTCAGGGCCATCTACAGACTGAGAGAACAACTAATTGAGAGCAGCTTGTGGAGAAGGACTTGGGGGTTCTGGTGGATGAAAAGCTGGGCATGAACCAGCAGTGTGTGCTTGCAGCCCGGAAGGCTAACAGTATTTAGAACTGCATCAGTAGAGAGGGGGCCAGTAGGGTGAGGGAGGTGATTGTCAAGGAGGAATGGTTTTAAACTAATAGATGGAAGATTAAGATTAGATGTCAGTGAGAAATTTTCACTTAGAGAGTGATGAGGCACTGGAACAGATTGTCCAGAGAAGCTTTGGTTGCCCCATTGCTGGAGGCACTCAAGGCTGGGCTGGATGGGACACTGGGCAGCCTGAGCTGCTGGGTGGCAGCCCTGCCCATGGCAGGGAGGTTGGAGCTCAATGATCTTTAAGATCCCTTTCAACCTAAGCCGTTCTATGATTACTGTGCACCATTAACTAGTTCAAAGAATCCCATGTATGATACATGTAATCTGTGGTCATCCATCAGAGCATTAGCACAGTACGTTATCTGGAGGACTGCCAAATCATTTTAAATACATATTGCCCTTACGTTGCACAAGGGCACCGTTCCCCGCTCACAACCTTACAGCTGTGGTGGTGTAGTTATTGGTTATATAAAACCATTGAAATTGAGAGGCTTCCTTGAGCAGAGAAAGGAAGTGGAGCTGGTAGTGCTGCTCCTGCCAGGAGCAAAGGCTGGAAGCAAACTGACTTTGGCATGTCTTTGTAGAGACTTCGTACATTTTGGTTGTACTGGGAGTCAGAGATGCTGCGGTCAGCTGTCCGCAGACTTCTTCTAGGAAGGTTGGCTAGAGGCTGACAAGCTCACGTGATACTTAATTAAGTCTGTCTCTTCTGAGTAGCAAGCTGGGATGTAAGGGCTGCCCAGAATGCCTTTTTGTTACTGAAATGCTTTGGTTGGGGAGGAACAGCCACACCTCCAGAGCCCTCAGGCGGAAAAATGCCTGCAGCTCTCCCAGAGCAGCACAGGCTGTTCTTGTCGTCTGTCCTTCTTCCATCACTTTGAATATTCAAACTGAGTTTTTAATCTTCATTCTTTCAGATAAAAAGCGGTGTTCTTTTCTCTCGATTCTGAAGTTCATTGGCAGGATAATGGAGCAGATAATCGCTGGGAATTGCTGTGCAGCCAGGCTTCTAGGTTTGGTAGTACCAGATAACTGTAGTCACCACATGATGGGCCTGAGCAGTGGAAGAGCATGGTAGGAATTGAGGGTTGGGGAGAATTAGTGCTGAGATAAGCTTGAAAGCAATGCAATTTTTTTTGTTTTTTAAGATTAAAGATACTGTGCAGAGGAAGAGGAGGATTATGTCTGAAATTACGCTATTTCCTGTGACCATGCTTGGAGGGAATAATTTGTATCACTCACAAATCAATTTCTGCAGCTACTCAGATCTGCTTGGACCCCTTCGCTTCTTTAGTGGGTTATTGATTCTTCAGGTGTCTCTCATCTGAGCCAGCTTTTTGTCAACTCCAGTCACCCTGGACGCTTTGGGAAAGTGTATGGTTGTTGGATTATGCACTTGTTGCAGTGGTCTGATAGTAAAGGAGGGCAGTCTTTCTTTTCTGAACCAAACTTTCAGCTGGAACCTCTGCAGCAGCCCTTGAGCTGGCCTGCTGGTGGAAGCTCCAGCGTTTAAGAGAACTTACTGCAAGGAAATGGACCTCAAAGGGACTTTTGGCACAGCCTGTAGCTGTTGGAATACAAAAAACAAAGTGCCTCCTTTTAGGAAATTGAATGAACAATGCATCAGAATGCTTGGACTGGGATTAGTTTACTTTAAATGCCTGTACTGCAGTTGGATCTAAGCTAGTTACTTAGTATTCTTTTGTTAAGGGAGAGAAGAAAGGTGAGGCAGGTAATTAGAGCATTGTGCTTTTGGTCAATTTTAGATGGCTGCCTTAGCATAAGATCAATTATTTGTTGGAGTACTTGATTGACTCTTTTAATGATGAAAGCCAAGGGTGTTGAGCAGAGCACCTTGTCTGATTAACAATAGATATCAACGTCTGTCCATCAAAATGAGCTTAGTGTATCCAGCTGAAGAAAACTGTTTTCAGCCTCAGTTTAGAGACTAAGACTTTCTCAGCGAGATGACACAGCTCTGTCCTTGTGGCAGGGAGGGTCACTGCCTGTGCTTCTCAAAGCAGAGCTCTGTGTTAAGAGGAAAGGTTACTATGAAGACAATAATGGCTTATAGGCTATCGTAGCCTGTGGAGCTCAGAGAACTGAAGTGCAGCTCTGAATTCTTTTAAGTGTCTGCTGTTCAGTTTCTGTTTACAAAATAGTCTCGTGTCTGTCTTCTGGAGAGCTAATATCAGTTGATTTTATGTCATTCAACTTTAAATATCAAGTATTGTGCTATTTGCCTGGGAGTTGCCATATGCTATTGAAAAGCTGGACTCAAAGATCTCAAATCTCCACTCTTGTTCTTCATACTAAGTAGAATAGGACAGAGTAGCATGTGGAAAAGCAACAAATTTAAGTGTGCTGGAACAGTTTTTAGGGAAGAGGGAGAGAATTTGAATTTGAGAATGATCACCCAGCGTGCTAGTGGATTTGTTCAGACATGCTTGTTTGAGCCAAGAGGGATACCAAATCCTCCAGTTTATGTGCATTATTTACCTATCAGTATCTTTACCTTAATGTCACCTTGCTCCTGGATTTCATCTGTCTTGAGTAGCTGCAATAGTTACTGCTTCGTTCAAATCAAAGTATCTGAGCCAAGGGTATTTAACAGGCTCTGTAGTCTTGAGAAAGGCTATGTTAAGTACAGGGCTCATGCTTCCCCCAGTAAATTTTTGTCAGGCCAGTGCTTATTTTTTGGTAGCTTTGAGTGCTCAGGAAGCATCACGTACAGCCGAGATTGTCTTTTAATCCAGAAAGACCAGAGTAGGACAAAAACAGAAGTAGCCAATGATATTGTAGGTCTTTGACCATATCTTTTGGCGAAACGTGATGTTTGTGTGGTGCCTGGGTGTGCACAGCACCACGCATGTGCCAACTGCCAGCAGGTCCTCACCATGTGGAAATGGAGAACCGTGTTACGTCACTGTGCCTGGTGGTTAGCAGTGGCTTTGTTAACCTGAGTGCTACAAAAAACTTTTCCCCCAGCTGCTGCTAGGACTGATGAAGTGAGATCACTTTGTTCCTGTCATTTCCTAGCAGGATACTGGCCCACAAAGCCAGGCTGAAAGTATGAGGTGGTTGATCCTGAGTAAGTACCTCACTTTCTAACACTGGAGCACAGAACTGAATATGGCTTTTACAGCTGCACTGGATTAGCTCTGTGGTACAGATCTGGCCTTTATGTTTTCTGCTCCTTTGAGAGACAGTGATAGCATCCAAAGCTGCTCAGTTTCCAGCCTGTCTCTGCGGCTGAGGAGCTCCAATTCACTGATTGAGAGTAGGCAGAGTGAGAACAGCTGGAACTGAGAGCTCCTTTGGTCCAGAAGTGGTACTAGGAATAAAATCCTAACAGGCACCAGGCCCTGCCACAATGGAGAAACCCTACTCTTCATAGCTTTGTCAAAATAGCTACTAGAGGTCTTGAGAGTCAAAACAGTCATGTCTACAACAGAGTTTTGAGGATGCTACTACGAGAAATGTCGAGTAACATGAGCACCCTGGTGGAGTACAGCCTGCTACAGGGCCTAATTATGGTCTTATTAATGCTTTCTTTCATCACTGCCTTCCAGCCTTCAGATGGTGATTAGACCTATTTATAGGGGCAGACTTCCTTAATATTCATCACAGTGCACCTCTCACCAATCAAATCAGTACCATCTGCATCTTTGATTTGTGCTTAATAACACTGTAGAACATGTTTAATTAAAAAATATAAATAGACTTTTCATCCTCTTAACAAAGTGCTTCTCTCTTCCTCCCTCCTCCTTGCCCCCCCCCAAAAAAATAGCTTAGCACAGGGACTGTGGTGAAACCCTCACCTCATGGAAATATGCACCAAGTTACAGATATTACTTTCCTCTAT
This sequence comes from Perdix hodgsoniae, assembly GCA_035772895.1. NCBI lineage: Eukaryota > Metazoa > Chordata > Aves > Galliformes > Phasianidae > Perdix > Perdix hodgsoniae. The sequence continues at coordinate 5,176,690 of JAPSGF010000038.1, read as the reverse complement.
TAAAGGAGACAGAGCAGTGTGATAAGCTGTACCCCAGACTTGCCTTTGTTCCATCTTCTGGGTGTTAACCTTAACCCACAGTGCATTAATGCCTTGGTCTGTTCCCAGTATGGGAACATCCTGCTGGTGGTGGTGTGGTGGAGGATCTTTATTGCACACTGCAGACTTTACTGCACGTTTCTTGTCTCTGTGTCCTTGCAGGTAGTCACTGATCTTTTGTTGGAGACCTACAAAAGAGGGGCAGAGGGCTAGAGAGAGTTTGTCACTTTTTCTTGGGGCTGTTACTGCATGTGGAAATTAAAGGCTGTTTCTTGGTGCTGCCTTTCCAGTACAGAGATAGAAGCAGCAGAGCAGCAATTTCTGAAATGCCTCTTGTATCTTTGAAGAACACATACTGATTTTTTTCTTCAAAGTATTTAAGTGCCGTTCTTCCCCTGACCCCTTTTTATCCCTTGGAGCATGTTAAGGAAGCAAGTATTGTTGGTGCCTTGCTTTTATTCTCCTTTATTTTTGCAGCTAAATACGTGTCTGGTAAGTGCTTGCACATATAGCAGTCTCTGCCTGTGCTGAGGGAAGGAAAATTATTAATCTGTGTGTTTGTTTGTGTTCCCTTATAGAATTAAGGTTTTATAAGGTTGTGAGGTTTTTTGTTTGCAGATAATCATCTCCGTGATCTCTTCCATGGAGCTTTATTTTGAAGGAGTTTTCCTTCTCTTACAGACTCTGTTTGCTCTGTAACGAGTTCTCCTGGGCTTAGCCTCTGTATAAGGAGTTTCATTCTTGGGCTCAGAGGGAGCAAAGTAGGAGGAGTATTTCTCTGCTTAGAGTGATCAATTGTATGCTTTCTTCCGTGGCTTCAGAGAGCTGCAAGTAATCTGTAGCCATTGGAGTATGTATTAGACTTGGCTGTGGTGGTTGAGCAGTCTGACTGGTTGCAGATACCTGGAAAACCTGGAATGCTCAGCCTGTATGTATCCTGGTGCGAGTTTTTTGAGCAGGTAAGACAGTCTGTGAGAGACTGATGTTGCCTTTCCTGCTGCTGTTGTTTCCATCAGCTTTTGCTAGTGTGTGTGTTGGAGCTGAGAAGGGACTGGCTTTGTGCACAGAAGATAGTCAGTAGTCCTGACAGCCTTTATCCCAGCTTACTTGAGGTTAAAGGCACAGCTTCAGGCAGCAGTGCAAATGTGAACAACCACTAACTCAAGCCAGAACTTCCAAATCAGGATATCGCACACGTAAGCAGGAGCTGCAGTGAGAAAACAATCATTCTCTCATTCTATGCAGCTTAATAAGGCAAATGTGGTTATTATATAACACAATAACTCATTTTTCTTGATCTTGAAAGTTGACATAGAAAAAATAATTGAATAAAAACTGGCTGGAGCCCCCAGATGCTTCAGCTCTTCTCCAGAGCCTCTTTGATCACAAAAAAAGAGCCTCCGTGCTGCTTGCTCTGCCTTGTGTGGCCCACAGGTGGTCATACCACTAATGATGAAATCTCCTGGGTGATCTGACATCTGCTTTTCTGAATCATACTTGCCTTGGGGTTTTATATGCCCATTTCTCACTGTAGTGTCAGAGCATTTCTTGTTGGCCTGCCTTCATAATTCCAGGATGCAGTGCTTTCTGCTGACATATGCTAGCTCCACTTTAAAAATCTGGAGTGATACTGAAACCAGTTTATTGCTTCACTGGAAGGCACTTCTAGGTGAAAGACATGAAGAGTTTTTGTATCATTGGTGTGTGTCAGGTGAAGGCTTGGTGTCTGTTGGGCAGGATGGGAAAGCTGAGATATTTCTCATCAGCGGCACTTTGGTTTTTGTGATGCTTGATTGTGATAATGCAGTATGGTTAAGGAGAGTGGTTGCTCCTTTTTTGCTACACTGATGGCTGAGATCAAGGAGGAATCGGTGTTGCTGAGTGACATTTGGTCTTTCCTTCCCTTCCTGCCTTCGGTTGGCAATACTTTGAATCCTTCCCATTAAAATCTTCCTCGTACCTGGAGGCCCCTTCTGTTAGAGGAAGCAGTCCTGCTGTTATTCTAAGCACACAGTCAGGCCTTTACTCAGAATGCTTGTAAAACTGGCTTGCTTCCCCAGTTGGTTTGCTCACAAAAAGTAATAACAGCTGTAGCAAGGGATATTGCCCTTCTGGTCATTTAGAAAGCTGTTGCTGTTTTTGCTCCTTCTTGCTTTAAACTTGTTATTTGTTACCTTGCACAGAAAGAATCGTCTCTTGTAGCTGACAGCAGTTCCTACAGAGTCTGCCACATCTCTCCAGTCTGGTGGATTTTTTTAGGAAAGGTGAGAATCGGGAGCTCATGGGAGAGGCTGTGTCAAGAGCCTGTGAAGCTGAACTTTACTGACTGCCGAAATACAAGAACACAAGCAGGAACACCTTGGGCTTTTCCTACTTTGCTCCACCAGCGTGTTTATTTTTTGCGAGGCAGCACCAGAACCTGAAGGGCAATCTGTAGCTCCTGAGTGCAAAGAGAGAAACAGCTTGGTAGTGGCTGGGGGAGTGCTGCTTCAGAGCACGGGCTTCTGTCCATTGGCTGCTGGATGGAGTGTGGCTTTAGAAAGGTCACCAGAAGAACTAGGATTGATGAGAATCTGGGAAATGATATTGGGACTGCATAGTCTCATCTGGCTCCGGAGGTGAGAAGCTTGCCCTTGTTATCCTCTAGGGCAGGATTACATGGTAATGGTTTTGATAAGCAAGTTTAACAAGTCCCCTTCTTGCCCCCTCTTCCCACTCTATCTCATGGCTGGGCAATTACAGCTGTTTCTCTGGCTGCAGTAAATTGGGTCATTGAACTGATCCGAGTTTAAAATAGGCATCGCGAAACTCAGCAGTATCAATGCAACGAATGAGTTGTGACCAGTGACAGGCAGGATCATAAACTTGTTTTGCTGCTGAAGCTGAAGTATGTTGCAGCCGCACGCTCACTGTGCTCGCCTGTCGCTTTGTTCCACTCGGTCACTCTGGTCAGAGATCTGAAAGCAAAAGGATTCAAGCTCAGTTACGGTCAGCAAATGAAAAAACGCCGTCTGAGAATTAGCCGCCCTCCTTCTCAGATTAACTTGTATGCATTACAAGTCAAAATAATAATTTCCTGTCTGCTGAATAGGCACAGTCACGAAGTCTAATCAGTGTGCAAACATTGCTGCTAAAGAGGGTGGATTCAGAGCCTGCTGCCAGTGATGCATGAAGTGAAACAGAATGGGCCCGGGCTTCCTGTGGCAGCGCCAAGCCTTCTGATGGCTGGGCTCGATTTTGCAAATTTGTTGTCTATGGAGGTGCTCTCCTTGGTTTCCTACTTCTTTTTCACTTTGTTAAAAAAAAAAAAAAGAGACATACCACATTTAGAGATGGTATTTCCTAGCTGATACAGTAGGATCAGAAAGGATGAATTCAGAGCGGGTGCTGCAGGAATGGCTGCAGGCTCATCTAATCTGATAGCCTTGCCTTTTGTGCAGCAAGGCAGGGAAATTAAAGAGTGTGTGAAGATCCCTGTAATTTTCACCTGCTCGACTGCTGGTTGATGCTGCAGCTGTCTCTTCAGGCCCTTGTTTTCTGAATTCCTCCAACCTCGCTTGTGTTTCTGCGTTTCTTAACCTGCTCTGAAATGCCCTCCTTTGGGAAGGGGGAGAGCCTTCCTCTGTCATTAATGAGGGTGCAGCATCCATGATGCTGTTTGCACACCACAGTGCTCCCTGTAGCAGCTCCTGATAACCTCCAAGTGCCACAGAGGAATGTGTTCATCCTGAGACAGATCTGTCCATACCTGATACCTCACACTGCCATCCTGCTTTTGTTTGTTTCCATTCGGCTGAGTGAATATTTGCTTGTGCTGATGTACAGCACCCTGCATGATGAAAACTCATAGTGAACAGCTGTATGTAGACTGTGGGTTTTTTATAGTCTGAGTGAACAAGACACATACAGACAACATATCTGAAAGGATTTGCTTAGTACTAATAGCAAAGCTTCAGAAAAATGTGTGGACACTCGCCTCTGTTAGATCAGACTGTCCAAACAGTTTGTATTTGTGAGTTTACAATTTCTAATATGATCAGAGAAACAAATTTTGGCACCCTCCTCTATGTCCCAGGAACTTTTTGTTGTTTTTGTGCACCAAAGCATGGTGCTGAGGGAGCATTGGAGGAAGGGACATGAGCACAGCTGGCAGCATGGAAACATGGACGGCTCCTAGCCTTGTCGTAGCTCTGTTGCAGAGCAATGCTTTTGGCTTGGCCGTATCTAGGAGCATGTGTAGCACTGCGGTGCGTGTGTTGAAGACAACTGAAACACTTCTGTGACTGCTTAGACCTTATATGTGAAAGGATCCTGAAATAAGGAGTCTTTTTCAAGATAGTTACCAAAGAACAAGCCAGTCACCAGAAGTAATGAGCTGCTCCTGGGAGTCTCAGAATGGAAGAAGTCTCATTAACCTACTTGGAGCAAGGGCATGTGTGTACATGCGTGCCCTGTTGTTTTTTTAGCTGCTGTTCTTGGAAGGGAGCAGTGCTTGGGTTTCTTGGAGCAGAAGTGGAAAATGAAATACTGTGTTTTGCTAATAGAGTTGCATGACCTGAAATATATCCATCTGGAATATGAGAATGAGGGGAGAGGACAGAGTGATTTCTGACAAATCTTCATCACCAACCTGAACTGATTTTGCTCCAAAGCGTGGCTTTTGTTTTCAGCATAATATTGAACAGAGAATTGTTAATGATTATGCTAAAAATAAAATTGTGGCTCCTAAGATCATTCAGGCAAGCAAAAGGCTCCCATCTTTAATGTAGCTACATTGGATTTTTAAAAAAATCAATCCATCAACCTTAAAATGTGCCTTCTTCATCAGCTCATTGATGACCTTGCAAACGCTTTCCTAAAATAATTGGGTGGGCAGAGGGTGAAGTCTCTAAATAAAGCTGTGATACAGAAGAGTGTTTACTGTAATGCTCTTTTTGCTCTTTCCTTTAGGCACAATGACTACAGTAGCCCAGAAGCACTTTCTGGAAGGGCAAACGTATTCTGTCCCCCTAATCCAACCAGACTTGCGCAGAGAAGAGGCTGTTCAGCAGGTGGCAGATGCACTTCAGTACCTGCAGAAGGTATCAGGTGATATTTTCAACAGGTATGGTTCTTTCATGTAGGGGCTGGGGGGGCTGGCATTCGGCACTTGAAAATGGACTTCTGTGATAAGACCAGTGCAGTGAAAATGCATTGCGTTGGCAAGCAATGGAATTTCAGAAGAGGTCCAAATGCACTTCAATAAAAGGGTATTGGATTCAGGTGCTGTCAAGGTTAGGCATAATCGAATGTCTCATGTTTGCAAGAGGTTGTTTGTTATTAGTTTCTAATTCAGTTGCAGATTCCCACAAATTGCATTGCTACTTCAACTATGGGGTATCTTTCTTTCTTGCTCTGTTTTAAATGAAAGACTTTCTAATTTGGAGTATTTTGAAGATCTGTCTTTCTGAGTTACTGTACTTGGAGCAGTAGAGTAGAAAATATCTCTTTGTTCTGATCTCTGGACTTGCAAACTGTTCTTGAGCAGTCCCTTTTTCTAAGTTCTTTGAACTTCTGTTTTTGTATATTGTTACGAGAGTAGAGTGCATTAGTGCCTGTTCTTATCATGATCTCATCATCTATCTAAACTGGTGTCTTCAGCAATTCAGCGCAGACCTGCCACTTCTTGCACACAGTCATCTTTAGGTGGATAGATCTGTAAGACTATTTATAGAGCAGATCAGAAAGATTCTTGGGTTTTCTTGCAAATTATAGTTTATCTAGTGTCTTCTTCATCTGAAGCCATCTTTGATATCTCAGCGCCTTGAGACAGCATGTCATATCATTGATACAGAAACCAGAAGATCAATACTTGTCTTCTCGGAAGCTGAGAGGCAAGAACACTTGCTTTGGTTTCAGTGGGGCCCATCATTGCCTGGTATGATTTACTGTGGTGTGAGTAAGAATATGATGTTCTTTCTTTTGAGTTGTTTCTTTGTTTGATTGCTTTTTTAAGGGCAGATTGAAGTCCTTTCAGTTTTTGATAGTAGTGCTTTGAAAAACAGCCTCTGAGGGCAGGGTAGTCATGAAGGCTGAGCTCAGGTCACTGAGGTAAATAGAGGCTTTTCTTTGGAAGAATCTTTCTTTGGACAGGGGCTGAAGGGCTCTTGGGCAAGGCTGTGTGTAGGCTGGACTTAACTGAACACAAGGCCTCATTCTTCTGTGTGCTCCTCAGTACAGGAACTCATGACAAGGATGGGAAAAGACTTCACAGCATTGGCAGTGCTGTCCTTCTCTGTGGGTCAGATAAAGCAGAAGATACAGGAGTGTTTCTTCCTTCTCTTCCCACCCCCCCCTCCCCATTCTTTTCCTTTTTTTTTTTTTAAAGCTCACTGCTTTGCAACACAGTGCCCTGTAATTTCCCTAGGGAGGCAAGCCTGTTGTTTTGTATGCAAGTCACTTCTGAGTCCTGAGCAGTGACTTCGATGCTGTTCCCTCGTTCTTCAGTGCACTCATGACTTTTAATTACCAATTTTTTTCCAATAGCAGAGAAGGCTTCATTGGGCTTTTTGTTTGCTTTGCCTTTCCTCTGAGGTCTTACCTCTCTGATGTAATTAATAATGATTTAGTAATTACGCAGGCATCTGATTAAAAGTTCCATGACCTTGGTTGTTCCATGCTAATCAAGGGGCAGAGCTTTCAAGGTGAGAACTTTGCCTTTTAGTGAAGAGTGAACATTTTTCTTCCCTATCCTGAGATAAGGCAGCTCTATCTTCCATTTCCAGGAAGGAGCTGCCTTATCTGGGGAAGTTGGCTGCTCTGATCTGCAAAATGCTTGCAATGTTGACAGAGAGGAAACTTGTTCGTTCTGGCAGTCTCAGCTGAGTGTGTCAAACTCATTACTTCAGCATCAGAACATCTGCATTTCTGTAGTACTGTTTTGTAGAAACTGTTGGGTTGGTAGTGTGCTTAGGGTGAAAGAATCTCCCTTGCTTTCTGTGGAAATGGGAATCTTACCACACGCAGCTATTTTATCCATGTTTGTTCATCAGAGTTTCCACTCTGAGTTGTTGCTGACATGGTAGATGGGTATGAATTCTTCAAGTGAAAATGTCCATCAAGGGCATTTGTGCAAGGGAGGTGAGCTTATCCTCTTTTCATTTGGTGAATGACTGAGGGCAGCTGTGATACTGTTGTGGTTGTAGGAAAACTATTCTGGGAAATCACCATGAGAAATTTCTGCCAAGCTGTTATTTCTCAAAATGCTTTCAGACAAACTGACTTGTTGTTAGATTTAGCTATGGCAGGTTATGTGGTGAATGGGGTACTTGGGAAAGTTCATTATTTTGTAGAGCTTAAGGAATGTACAGGTGCAAAAAAATTGGGTCAATTATAGCTGAGACCCAGAGATGCACTGGGGATGGCAGTGGAGAGCAGATTCGGCAACGCATAGGAATTAAACCTCTGTACCTTGCTAGCAGTGCACCTGTGAGATAGAATTGGTAAGAGGGCAGCATCCTTCTGGGTCATGTTCCTAAACCATGGGAGCAGAGACCCATCCTACATCCTTTGAGTGGAGAATAGTAAAGTACCATGATCTGCATGGGGAAAGCACTGACCTTATTTGCTGCGTAGCACAGGTTGATGTCTTTTGTCACTGCTGTCAACAGTCTAGTTAGGACTCTTAGGAAGTCCTGTCCACTTGGTGCTGAAACCAATGTGTGAGGAGATTAGAAGGCTGCTTTCTGGCGTTTGTGTTTTGGAGTAATGGAAGCTCTTACTTTGTATATGTTAACTGAATTTGTGTAATTAATCTGCAGTGGAAACTGCAGAGAGGACCAAATTCATTGCCTGCAGCTACTGAGATTTTAGTACATACAATTACTGCATATACATAAATATTCTAACAGATCCAATCTGGCATAATATCTATATGAGTTCAACTCGTGGACATCTAAGGATGGCTATTGACATAGGTCACAGTAGGAGGAATGACCAACTTTAACACTCATTTAATCAATGGTATCTCATCTATTTCTTTATTACCAGCGTTTTCTGAGTGAAAGCTTATGTTGGAATCACATGTTGTGGATTTTTATTTTTTTACCAAAATGTTATTGCGGTAAGTACTTAAAAATGGTGATGGGTTTAGGTTTTCTGAGATGGCCCCTTGGTAAGTGAGGCCTGCCCTTTGGGATTTCTCAGTTTCTGGAGAGAGATTTTGTTGCCAGGAGATGTTAATAACCTCTAATATGTCAGCTCATTATTCAGACCGTACACTTTTGTATAACGGATTTGTGGGAAATTGCCTATCCGAGTTATCTCATTTACTGTGATAGCAGTAGAAAGAAAACAATTACTTGGTGTGGAAAGTCATTATCAAGGTTGTGGTCTCCTTTGCCTATAATCAAATCATAAGTTGTGCAGTATGTAAAATTTCTCATGGGCAACAGAGCCCTAAGGAAAGTTTGGGACAGGAATAACACTGAGATACAGAGAGGGAGTGCTCTGTGAGATGTGTGCCCTGGACAGAGCTTTGACAATGATTGCATGTCAGTCTGGTTTGAAATAGAAAACGCAGACAAAACCTTAATTGTGAGGTGCATTTAGATGTTCCCCCACTTCTTTTAAATTTATCTCTGTCATTAATCCGGATCATCAGTAGTGTAAATGAAAGACTAAATATCTCTGTGAGAATGTATTTAACTTAGAAGCATTTGATTTGGATTAACTAATGCATTTCTGAAATGCATGTATTAGTTAAACAGTTGTGTAAATTTGCAGAGAAGAGTCTTGCTGCGAGCTGTGGTGTCCTTTGCTGCATACTGTGTCTTCGAGCTTCAACACCATGTTGCATTTATTCCTCTGCTGGCTGTATGGAGTGATTTTACCAGTAGGGGAGATGTCAAGCAGGCTCCACTGTGTTTACACCAAGAGACAGTCTCTAGCACTGAGCGTCACTTTTTCTTCAGATACTTTCACAGAGTCATTAATGTTGGAAAAGGTTTCTAAGATCATCCAGTCCAACTGTCAGCCCATCCCCATATACTCAGTGACCACATCCCTCAGTGCCACATCCACATGTTTCTTGAACACCTCTGGGGATGGTGACTTCACCACCTCCCTGGGCAGCCTGTGCCACTGCAGCACCAGTCTTTCTGAGAAGAAATATCTCCTAATATCCAACTTGGACCTTTGAAAGTGACAAGACCCTTGTAAAGCAACAAGTCACCCCGTTATACTTTGAAGGCTTCCCAGAGGCCATCTGAGAGAAGATGCTAGTCCAGTTTAGTTTCAGACTTCTCTTCTGAAATGCCCTAGATGCAGTCATTCATTGTTATGAAGATAAAGCAAAAATGGTGACGTAAAGGTGTGGGTGAATGGTTTACAGATATAGGGACATGGAGCTTGGGGAAGACAAGAGGAAAGATGCCTGCAGATGTTGATTATTGTTGTAGAGACACGTCCAATTAATATGGAATTTTTGTAATTGTAGCATGCCGTTTGTAAGAAACTGCTCAGTTGTTTTAGCTCGTGTTTTTCTAGAAGCTGAATTTGAAAGCTTGTGAAGTGGAGCTTCAGAGATGTTCCAGAGCTATTGGGAAAGTCTTTAAGAGTCAATACATAAGAAGGTCAGTTCAGCATGCCTGGATGGCTGGTGGCAGCTGGAAATAGCAACCATCCCGTGTGCTCAAGGAGGGGGAAGAGATAGCAAATGTTCTGTAGGAGTCCAGATTAAGACTTTCTGAATGCTGCTAAAATCCCTAAGCTTAAAACTTCATGCGATCTGAGACCAAGACTCCATTCAGATACCTTGACAACTCTATGGCGTGACGAGGTAGGGAGCACAGTTACAGCTGTCACAGCTTGAAATGAAAATGGAGTAATAGGAATGATGAGACCGAATGGTATTAAGTCCTTAAAAGATATTTCCATAAAAAATGAAACAAACGTGATGGACAGAATTCTTGCTCATTTCACAAAGTGCTGAAAATCTGTGTCTTTTGGACTTCCAGAGATTAAATGTGTCTTTTGCAGGAGAAGAACAGAATGCTAAATTTGACTCTGCAAGGTTCTTTTTATGGCATTGTCATTGAAATGTAGTGATGGTTACTTAAGCCCCTGCTCTAAGCCTAACATCAGCTCTTCACACCATTTCTGTCACTATCAGTCTGTTTATCTTTGAATCCCATTCCCCCAAAAAGACACTGATCAATCTGTTCTGCTTTAAGAGATTGAAAGGCAAGTTTGAACTTGATAAGCTGTAGCATTCTTTATGCTAACAAAGCCTTCAGCATAGTTTAAAATGAGCAATTTGAAGAAATGACTGAAGTGCTTCTCCCTCAATATCCTCCTCCAAGCAGATTTAAACTTGTCACACCTAATAGTAAGTGTGCAAATAGAAGTATGTATTAATGAATAACTGAGAGACTCAGTCTAGGCATTAATGCAAAGCATTGTCAAAGCATGAGATGACTTTGCATTAGCTACAGAAAACATTCTTTGGGGAAGAAGGGCTCTCAATGCTTCATTTTATATCTGAAAACAAAATGAGGGAAAATTGTGTCCAGACTGCTGAAGTGGCTGAAAGGAGCACGAAAGGAAGCACAAGTCTTAGCTATAATCTCAGTTACTAAAAATAAGGAGTGGCTTAGGTGCAATCATACTAAACTGATAATATATCAGTTTGCTGTAAGTATTTAAAAAAATGCAAAAGTTTCAGAAGTGTTTTCCCACTCCTGCATTTGGTCTCAAGGCTGCCTTGAATAAGAAGTAAGGCAATAATTTCAAACTTAACATAGCTCTTGAGTGGATTGTCTCTATAATTCTAGGGGCCCTTCCTGGTGGTAGAATATCTAATAGAAACATGAGGCACTTTTATCAAAACAGATGGCATGTGCAGTACAAAAGGCAAGTGGTATAGAGAATCAGATAAATATTTAGCCCAATCACATGCAGATCGTATTGGTTTTCTGACTCAACTTTTATTGCTTTTGGTTTGTAATGGGTTTTTATATATCTGTAGGCTAAAGTGAGTTTACTACCATCTATAGATTCCCTATTGCTCAGCTTAACTTCTCTCCAATTTTTAAGGAGCTATAATTTTAACCTGAGAGTTGCCACATGTAGTAGCTGCCATCATTTATTACTCGCTATCTTACAAAACAGATAAAGCTAATTTCAAAATAATTTACAGAAATAAAAGCTGTGGCAGGAAGACCAAAAGAAGCAAACATTAAACTCATTTGTGAAGGTGGGAAGTAATTATCTTGATAAGCATTGCTTTCTTTCAACAAATATTTTAAAACACAGTCTATTTCAGGTCATAGCTGTGACTAAGTTGAAGGATGGGTCATTTTGTGTATGTTAACGGCTATAAATTGGCTTAAACTTTTGTGAACTGCCCTGTAACAAAAAATATAGAGGTATAATTACCTCTTCTTTCAACCATTTTGAGAAGTGGAAACCTAAGAGCTTATAGCTCTCTGTTGTTGATGTTGTTGCTTACTAAACTTTTTCTGGAATGAAAAGGTAGCATGAAGTCCAAACACCATGGAATTGTAGCGGTGCTTGTAGAAGCTTATGGAGTTCAGAAATAGTCTGATTTGTTAATGCAGTGAGGTTGTAAATGGTTATAATCTAATGGTTGTATGTAATGGCTGTAAATGGTAATATCCTAGAACCAGAGAGCAGCAAATCCAAACGTAATAGTGGTGATGTTGTATCCATAGTGCTGTACAGGTATGTGAGAAAAGAATCTCACACTTACCCTAAAGCAGAAGGCTTTTCTGCATAGGAAGAGACCTAAGAGCCCTTTGAGAAATAAAGAAAAAAAAATTGAGAGGGGTGGAAATGCTGGTGATCTGTCTGTGGTGCTGTTCTCTCAGGAATTCAGTGGAGCTGCTCAGAGAGCAGAAATGGTACTGACATCGCAGTGGTACTCTTAACTGACTAACGCAGAGCACTCATGATGGAGTCTCTTAGTGTGCAAATGCTAAGTATGCTTCCCTAATACCTTTCCACAGTTCTTGTGCACTGAGAACTTTCTCCAGGACTGACCCTAGCACAACTCCTGCCCTTCTGAAACTGCTATTTGTGCAGGCACTCAAGCTTCCTTTCCTTGAAATGCTCTGGATGGCTGTGGTGTGGAAGGAACTGGATCTCTTTCATAGGATGTGTAATGACTGAGATTTGTCCAACAATAAGTTATGTCTACAAACTTCTAAGGCAAGAAGTTGATGTTAACAGAGATTTGGAAAAGATCTTAGGAACTTTTCCATCCAGAGAGGTGTTGTCCGCCTCTACTCAGCTCTTGTGAGGCCCCATCTGCAGTACTTGCGCCAAGGCCTGGGGCCCCCAGTACAAGGAAGATGCAGAGCTCTTGGAATGGGTCCAGAGGAGGGCCACTAAGATGATCAGAGGGCTGGAGCACCTCTCCTGTGAGGAAAGGTTGAGGGAACTGGGATTGTTTAGCTTGAAGAAGAGAAGGCTCCAGGGAGACCTCTTTGTGGCCTTCCAGTACTTGAAAGGAGCATATAAACAGGAGGGGGAAGGGCTGTTTACATGGGTGGATAGTGATAGGATAAGGGGGAATGAAACTGAGATGGGAGGTTTAGGTTAGATATTAGGTGGAAGTTTTTCACATAGAGGGTGGTGACACACTGGAACAGGTTGCCCAAGGAGGCTGTGGATGCCCCATCCCTGGAGGCACTCAAGGCCAGGCTGGATGTGGCTCTGGGCAGCCTGGTCTGGTGGTTGGCGACCCTGCACACAGCAGGGGGGTGATACTAGATGATCATTGTGGTCCTTTTCAACCCAGGCCATTCTGTGATTCTATGATGTGACTATTCTTCCCACTACTACCTCAGATGGCTGTAACTATTATTCCCCTCTGGAAATAACCAAGGAAGAGCAGATCTTAACAAGTCAGTGAGCGCGTTGCAGCAAAAAAAAAATAAAATAAAAAAATTCCTTTTTCCTAGTTTTGTAGCCTGAAGGTATGGCGGTATTGTCTGATTCTCCCACTCTTCCTGACACAATTGTCATGTTGTTCTTTTCTTATACAAAGTGATAGCTCTACCTTCTCAACCAGCTTCAGATGCCGGACTCTTACACATGTGTTGGAATCATTTTCTCTTCCTATGGATGAGTTTTGTCTATTCAGTCAGCCCTGAAGGAAGAGATGCAACCAAGTCACTTTGTTTTACAGGCATGACTTCCATCGGGGATCTAGTGTGGAGAAAACTGTCTGGAAAATAACACCAAGAGGCTTGAAATGCGTTTTACTGACTCCCACCTCTATAGATGGTAGTGTGTGCACTGTGGAGAGAGTTGGGGGAGGAAACAGGAGTGCCAAAGGTCTGTTCTTCACACTTGACTGGCGGATTAAATTCTCTTTCAGCAGTCCTTCTTTTTGACTAGCTGTGGTGCTGTCAGTGGCCTTTTTCAGAATGGGGTAGGTTAGAGTTTGGGTGTAAATGCAGCTGACAGTTGAGAACAGTGCTTTTGGAGACAGCAGATCGATTTGCAGATGATAATAGAGGAGAAATAAGATCTTGTTAATGTAAATCCTCCAAATAATCAATTTATTGAGGGAATCTACTGTGCTCTGCCATTAAGGAGAGGAGAGGATGAAGGATTCAGAAGTAATGTGTGTTAAAGAGAAACCCCAGGAGGATAATGTAGTGTCTTCTGAGTTCAGTGCCATTCTTAATTTATTCAAGAATATGATCCTTATTCTGGATTAATGCATATTTTAAAAGGCAAATACATGGTTTTATTTTACTTTAAGGAATTTAATTTTAGATCTACCATCAGGGCTGAACATAAGAAATGCTTGAGGGGCCTAAGAGGCATGACAGCACATTACTTGTAGAAAAGAAGGTAATGCTGTTGCACTTCAGCCTAGCCTTAGTGCAGCAATAATAGCTTCTCTGGTTATCAATTAAATGTATGTTGCATGCCAGTCATTTCAGTAACGGCTTCAAACCCAACTAAAGATTTCTTGTTCTTTCTGTTACTTTGGCCCAGTGACTGGATTTCTTTGGCTTTGCTTCAACAACAGTGCTTTTGAAAGTGGCATCTTGGATTTTTTTGATTCTAGACCAAACTCAGGATTTTTCTGTGACTTTTTTGAGAGGCAGTTTGAGAAGCTAACTCCTGTTGGGTAACTGAGCACCAGACGGGACTTTCTTTGTTCTTTCTAGCATGTGGACAATTCAGAAAATGAAATAAATAACAAACCATTGCCAAAATCATATCTTTTATTACGCTTCATGCTTACTTTGTCAGCTGGGGATTAGGGGATTAGTTGCTGCTGAAGGTATTGCTCTGTGAGAATATTTATTGTGGTAGTATTTTACAAATAGAGTAGACTAGCAGAATCTATGAATTTATGGTCCTGGAAGTTTTGTTGGAGGAAGTTTACAAGGACCAAAGTTCTTCCTTGTTGGAGGAGAATTACGAAGTATTCTGTACAAATTTGTTCTGGTATTACTTCGAAAGCAGTATTTCCATTCTTAATGACTGTTTGCAAGTCACCACTTAGGGAAGATGAATCTTTAAGGACACTGAGGAAAATGAAATTGTGTCTAGAACTGTTCTCAAGGTGATATCTGATCACTGATATGCCACAGTGTGCTTCACTGAAATGATAGAGCAGCTGTCAGACAAAGCAGAGAGGTTTTGCTTTTCAATTCAGCTACAAAAAGCCCTCTGTCTAGGGCCCAAAGTTTTTTGGGGAAAAGTAACCAGAAATCTCTTAGAAGTACTTTAATCACTCAGGAAAGGTGTTGGATGAAAAACATGATAAAAAGTTACTCTAATTTTGTGAAGCACTTAGGCTCAAATTAGCTTGTTGATGGGCGTATCGTGGAAGGTGCCTTTTGAGATTTAAGTGTGAATGCAATTGGTTATAGGAAAATGAAGAAGTAACATGAAACAGATCCTGTTTCTGAAGTGCAAATATTTTGAAATGAAAAGCATCGTTGGCAATAAATGTTTCTTTTAAAAGAAAGGGACCCTTTTTGAAAGAGAGGGATCTCTTATTTCTGAGAAAGCAATTCTAATGTGGTTGGGCTTATTTTCTTTCTAAGACAACTTGGAAGGGAATTTTGTGATTCAGCATTGGTTGTCACAGGACGGTGAGAAGGGTCGTTGTTGAGCAAAAGCAGTGAGTTGCTGTGGTCAGTCCATCAGTCCATAAATCTCTGCTGCTCTGTCATGGTCACTCTCCACCCCTGCTCCCCCACAGGCTGCCCTCTGACAGGCCCAGGCTTCTCCTGCAGGTGCTCTCTATGGACTGACTGCAGCTCCTTCAAGCCTCATCTGCTGCTGCACCATGGGCTCCTCTATGGCTGCACGTAGTGCCCGTGGGCTGCAGGGGGACAGCCTGCTCCTTTGTGGGCATCTCCTCAGGCTACAGGGAGTTTCTGCTCTGCGCCTGGAGCACCTTCTGTCCTCCTGCACTGCCCCCGGTGCCCACTATTTCTCTCACATTTCTGCACTCCTCTCCCACAGCTGCTGTTTTGCAGCTTCCTCAAGTCTGCTGTCCCAGAGCACACCCAGCAGTGCTCGTGTCTCAGCTCTAGCAGCAATGGGTGCCTTTTGGGGCTGCTCTGATCTGACATGAGGCAGTGCTGAGCTGCTCACAGAAGCCATCCTGCAGGCCTCTGCTACCAAAACCTTGCCAGGTAAGTCCAGTACAACACCTTTACATCAGTGCAGCCTGTGTAGTAGAACCTGCAGGGATTTTTACTAAATCAGTTCTAATCATCGCTGCACAGCTGGTTGTTGATTACCTTGGTCAGGAACACTGATTCAAAACTTATTCAAAAGATAGCATAGGTGCTTTCTGCAAAAACTGGGAATAAAAAGGAACTTCCTGATCTTCTGCTGCAGAACATCCTGTCATCTTGTTCTGTGTGCTTGAGATGATGTGGGCTTCTTTTCCTGTGGTGAGGAAGACTCCATAAGTATCTGCCTTGCTTCCCTAATCAATCACTGTGTTGTAGTAAGGCTGCTCTAGCTCCAAGTGAGACAAAGGGTGGGAAAGCTGCTGTGGGCTTGTAAGTGCTAGGCTCCTGTTACCACATTCAGATGAAGCTCAGAAGCTTCAGCCAGTTTGGGCTGGTGGCACATGCATTTTTCTCTCACAACCCCACTTGGGAAAAGGCACGCATTAGATATTTAGGTGTGGAGTGATCTGTTTTCTCTGACTACTGCTGACAGGAAATGTGGAGTGAAATCCTGATTAAGAGTAAAGGGCATAATGAAATTGTTTGTGTAGAATCAGATATGGTTCCAGAATGAAGACTGTGAAGGAGCTCCTTTGACATCCTTTGGTGATCCAGGAAAAGCTGAAAGCTACTGTTTACCACACGGTCACCTGGATTCCATGCTGAAGTTTCCTGTGATTCTGTGTGGTGATACATAATTTCTGATTAAAAGGGAGTTTTAGTGAGAGAAAGAAACAAAAGAAACCTAGTGTTTGTGTGCACAGTTGATTAATTTAATATTACAAGGTGCCAAAACACCTTCTCAAGCTATTTGCCAAATATGATGTGTAACTTCAAGCAATGTGGAAACAAAATTCAGTGTTTCCTTTTGACAGTCTCATAAAATTCCGTCCAAACAAGAAGCAACCTTCCTTTCAGTAGTGATTTAAAAAAACACAAACCAAACCAACCAACCAAAAAAAACCCAACACTTAAGGCTATTACTAAAAAGACTGAACTTCAGTGAGTAAACATTCATGAGAAATTTGCAAGGAGTGAAGACTATATAGCTAACAAACCCGTTATGCTACTGAAAGCATCTTCTGCCTGGTATTTCAAGACAGTTTCTGTAGCTGCCATCTGGAAAACAGCTCCATAGCGTTATTCAGTATTTGCTCCCATAGTGCCAGTGGAAGAAATCAAAAGGCCCCTTATAAGACTCTGGCAGAAATAGTAGAAGGAACCATTCTTTTCCCCAGTATTTAATTTAGACAGTCCTTCCCAACAGGTATCACTGTGAGGGTAGAACTTGTAGTTACACATCCTAACACGTGGAAAAAGTAGCTTGACCAAAAAGCAGCTTGTATAATTAAACTAAAAGACCTACTTATGTGATTTACTTGTAAACGCGGTCTTTCAACTCAGTATGTATTTATTTTAAAGAAAAGAAAGGCTGTACACCTTGAGATCAGCCGAGGATGGGAGGCTGGAAGGTTAAGAACTTGTCTGTGGCCTTTAAGAAAAAGAGAAGGCTGCTCTGGAGAGGAGAACAGTGCTGCAGTGGAGCGGGTGCTGCACTGACAGATCAAAATCTAAAAGTTCCCATTTCTGTGTAAACTTAATTCCGAGTGAATTAAGTTCTTGCTTCACCTTGTGAAGTTCCTTTTGGGTGAGAACATGACCTCGGAAGAGCGATGCAGAGTGGATCGTGCTGAGGGTAACCTGACGACCTTCATCACCCTCCAGGCTGCAGAGCTGTTTGGCACTGTGGGAGTGGGGCAGTATGCGAATGCTGGAACACCTGCAAATCAGGCTTAAGGAGCAATCAAAGTGTGATAAACATTAATTAGTATAATACCCAAACCCTTAATGGAGGAAGGAACATTGATTGCACTGTCTCACTTGGGATTTCTTTCTGCCAGAGACGATGTATGATGACAGCTTCTGATTACACTTACTCAGACATGAAATAAGACTTTAAAAACCGCTTAAATATGAAGGAGAGAGAAGAGCAGAAAGCAAACAAGTTGATCTTTCTTTGAGTGGCTGAATGTGTTTGGCTTTCTGTAAAAGCATCCATTTTTGCTTTTTGCCTTCCCGACTTTTGAGGTGAACTGACACTGTGAGCTGGCTTTGAACGCTTCCCTGGATTGCTGTAAACCGTAAACGTTTTAGCAGCTTTTCTCTTGCCTTCTCCATCTCAATACTGCAGTGTTGCTGGCTGCTGGGTGGAGTCATTCTGTGGGAGTGGTGAGAGGGGGGCTCCAGCTTCTCACAGTCCGTTTCTGGCTGTGCTGGTTGTTGCAGTAAGGCTGTAAAGAACGCCCTAGTGCCTTATAAAATATGTTAGGTCTTCTAAGGTATTCTAGCCTAGCTGTCTTGGCTTGCTTAGGCCTTAGTGGACTCTGCACCTAAGCCCTTAGTGGTGGGGTACCAGGGGGATAGTTGGTCACTTCAGCAACCTGAGGAGCCATGGCCTTCTTCCAAAGAGATTCTTACACAAATTGGAAGTTACAGTTACTCTTTGCCACAGCATACAATAGTAATAGAAGAGAACAATGACACATTTCCTGGGACCCAGGGAAAAGTGGGCTCTCCAGCGGGAGTGGAAAGGTGGATGCCTAGTGTCTCAGCACCACCTTGCTCTGCTTTCATCATGCAACAATGTATTCCTTTCCCTGGGCTGCACATGGTCTCTCCTTGCTTTGCCAGCCCTTTGGAAACCCATTGAACCTTTTCCTAGAGGTCTGATGGTATATCATTGGTCGGCTGTGGTACCCTACTGGTTTTACTACCAGTAATTTGGATACATGGCAGCCAACAGTGTTGTTCTTCACCATTACCCTGTGTCAGCACCAGGCTCCTTGTAGAGTCTGGGGATGTACTAAGTTTCAAGAACCATAAATGCTGTCCCTTGTGATTCACACCTCCTGCAGTACAGGAGGAATTTAATAAAGCCACTCTTTGTTAGGAAGAAAAAAAAAAAGCAGCTTGACTTCTAGGCAAAAAGCCAAGGGTTTATAGAACAAATTTACAGTGTGTACCTAGAGGTTTAGAATAACAATGCCAAGCATCTCCCTGCTATCTCTCAGGACTGGAGCCCGGGCTGGGAGGAGACCAGAAGTCTGACTTGCTGTGGTGTGAACAGTCCTCATTTAAGAAAAAAAAAAAGTCATTTAATACTTTGGATGCCTTATCCTCCTGTGCAACTTCGTTTCTCATTCTGCTCTGTAATGTTCTTTCTCCTTGGTTGATCACTTACTTTTGTACTTTAGACATGAAATTGAAGTTCTTTGGTATTCCAGGGAGGTTTGCTCCCAGGCTTTGCTGGCTCACCTTTCTCATTCACCTTGATGTGGAGTTCACCTCTTCTCCCTCCTATGTCCCACGTTTTGTCGTCCCTGTCACTTTTGGGTGATGTGTGTGCTGAACGTGGACAGCAAAGGGCCTTCCTCTGCTGTGATACTTCCCTCCAGCTCAATTCTGTCTTTCCTCAAGCTGCTTTGTTCAGTCACCTTTCTGGTAACCTGTCAGCCTACCTTCAAACCTGCTCTGATTTTAATTTTTTTTTTTTTCTGATGCTGTCTGATCCCAAGCAAATACAGATGATAAAAATCTCAATTTTAACTTGGCACTTTGGAGTGCTTGGAGACTAAGAGGAATATGTGGTTATTACCACAGCAGGTAATTGACAGGAAGCATCATGTGTCTTTCATGCCAAATCCCAAATGCTTCGTGTCTTTTTCCCGTGGGAGTAAGAGAATAATAATCTTTCCCCTCTGAGCAGGCACAGATGAAGCAGAGGAGATTTCTCTGTAGCTGCTTGAATATGAGGATTATCAGAGAAGTTATAAGGAGATAATAGGAAATGATAAACTCCATGGCTGCAGATGGGCTTGAAGATGCACAGCCTGTCAGGGCAGCGGTGAGGAGGGGGGGGGAATATTCCTGAGAACTGCTGTGAGTGCTTAGAGGGAGTCCTCTCTAAAATGGGGAAGAACATGAGGCAGCAAGGTCAGGCTTTAGGAGAAGGAAGCCCTCAGCTGAAGGTGAAGGGTGCGCGGGGCTTGACAGTGTAAAGATTTTGGAGGGACGGAGGATGTGAAAGCTTGAGTCAAAGCAGCTGAAAGATTGGCTTTAATATCTGCATAGATAAAAATAAAAGTCTCTGTGGATTAAGAGATAATCCACTAGATAGATTTAATCTGCCACATGTATTACTTCCCCAAAGAAAAGCACTGGGACAGGAGGGTTGGCTTGGCTCTGTGCCTGGGTTTTGAAGGCAGGTAAGTATATTCTTTCTCCTGCAGGCCCCCTTTTCCCTTGTCCCCAATGCAGAGGAGGGCCGTCCCTGTGCGCCTCCTGCTTCTCTGCAGCTCTGAAGTCGCATTGAATCTAACTACAGGAGCTCCTGAAGCAGAAAAGAGTACTGAGAGCAAAGTAACATAGCAGTGACTAATAAGATGGGCACAGGGTAGCTTCAGATGGTGGTGGTGTTCTCAGCTGTCTGGAAACAGGATTCTGAGGGGCAGTGACAAACCATTTTATTAACATTCACCCTTCCTGCTCATCCTGCCATTGCCTTTCGTATGAACAGCACTCGGTAACTCTGTCCTTCCTAAATGGAGACTGAAGTCCAAATACAGCACTGCTTCAAAGGCTTTGCCCTGTAAATCCCTGGGTACACAGTCCTCCAGCCCTTCATGTTTCTTGTCTTTTCAAGACACTGACTTTTCAAACACAACTTTGTAACTTGAACTGTGCACACGTAACAGTCATACATTCCTAGGAACCTGTGTATGTGCTGTAATTTCATAGATTAGTTGGATTGAGAGTGTTTAATCATTTTGCAGTCGTTACCTTGGTCAGCAAGAAATAAAGCAATTCTGGTGTGTATTCCTTCTGTGTTGTATTCTGTGAAGGTGAATCTCAGGTGGAGGTTTTTGGCAGGTGTACCAAGGTCAGTCTGGCAAATCCTACAGCAGAGATCACAGGAGAAATCACAGATCACAGGGTGCTTCTGGGAGCAGCCAAAGTGATTTGAAACACCTGAGCTGGCACTGGGCAGCTTCCCTCGCTTGTGCAGGGAGCAGGCAGTCTGTCTGATAGTGCCATTCTATGGCTGACTGCAGTCACTCTTAATTATCTGGGTGTAGAAGGGAAGGATGAAGCTGTAGTTGAGCTCCTTGGGATTGGGGAGGATGAGGTGATACCTGGGCAAGGAGTGGTGGGGAAGGTAGCGAGAGAAGAAATTGCCTCCTCATTTGGCCTACTTGCATTCTGGAGTAATAGAGTAGAGAATGGGTACTGGTTTTCAGATGTGAGCTTGCATGAGTATTTGCTTAACGTTTCCTTTTGAAAGAGAAAGGTATGCCTCGTTGATCCCTGAGGCCTGGGTCTGGGAGTCAGCAGAGTGCTGACTAAAAGTGTTTGACATTTTCTCTTTACTTTGAGCTTGGAGAAGGCTTTGCTGAGTTCTTTTAGGACAGAGGTCTACTCACAGGTGAGAGGGAAAATTACATCATTGATATGAGGGAGAGAGGCAAAGCAGAAATAAATGACCAATTTTTTTCATCTTTGGAGGAAGTAAAAATAGGCAGGTGCCCCCAGGAGCAGCGCTGGGAATGAGGTCAATCAATACGATTACGAAACGTGCAAAAGAAGCTAACTGTGAGGTAGGAAAATTGGCTGGAAAGAAGAGTTAGAAAAGATTTAGGTCCTTGGGAAGCATCTTGTGCTTTAACAAAACGAGGCAATGGGACAGCCTTGTGACACATGGAATTTGCTGCAGACAGGTGCTAGGAAATGCAGGCTGAAAGGAACAACATAAGCTACTCTGAGAACTATCAAGTATATAAACGATGTGGACATCCTCCACTGAGACGGCGGGGGGGCGTGGGAAGGAAACCATGAACAGATTTGCACTTAGTGTTGGTACAAAATACAAGCTGTTAGGCTGTATTTAAAGTAAAAGGATGGAGAAGTGGAGGATGCTACTGAGAGGCGGGATCTAATGAGGTTCAGTTTTGCTCATCTCCCACTCCAAAAAGAGTAGAATAGGCTGTGTGCTCTCTTGCCCTGTGCATGAGAAAGGCTTTTCAGAACTTCAGAAAGAGGAGTGCATGGTTTTAAGCATGCAGAAGCACTTAAAGCTGGCTAGAGAAAGAAATGGGGGTCTTTCAGAATGAAAGAAGGTGAGCTGGCTGCTCAAACTTTTGTTTTTTCTGTAGCTGTAGCCAGCATGAGCCTTTAGTGGAGTCCATTATTATACTGAGAGAGTGCATTGCATCAGGTGAAAATACTTGAAAAGACAGCTTTGGTAGAGTTGGAAAGTGCTAATGTCACCTTTGTTACTGAAAGGAATTATACAGACAGAACAACAAAAAAAAGAGCATAGGAGTTCTCAGCTTAAATGCAAAGGGGAACTTGGGGGTGGAATTTGAAGATAAGACCAAGATTGATTTTTCCAGGTACAAAATGATCTGCGGGAACTCGTTGCTACAAAACAATGCTGAAATGAAGTACTGTGTCTCCTGAAAGATTGTGTGGTCACAAAAATATTCTGTGCTGGTTTTGCTAAAGAGATGAAGTTTCAGAATAACTGTTAGCGTCTGAGCTTGAAGTGGGGCTGCACCTCGCAGTTATGTACAGAGGAGGAGGGTCTCTTCTGAGAAGGTTGTTGTCTGTTGGTAACTGGCTGTGGCTTTCTTATTAGCTGTATCTGCAATGAGGCATGGGGTTTTCTGCACTCAGTTCTTCATCTGACTGTGCTGTGTGAGCAGAATGTTGCACAGAAAGTCACAGACTTGTCTTGTTTCATGTTGGAGCACGTGAGAAACTCTTAATGGGACCAAAATAAGAGTATCTGACCCAGTACTATCTTGCCTTGTGAAACAATCCAGACCACTGAGATTCACATCCTTCCCCTTGGTGTGGCCACTGGCTCTTGCCAAAAAATCTCTGCCTTTGGATTCTTATCCTTAAGCAATGTCCTTGTTCCTTAGGATCTCTCAGCGGGTGGAAACCAGCCGGGCACAGCTTCAGGCGATCAGTGAGAGAGTCACGCTCGCACAAGCAAAGATTGAGAAGATCAAGGGCAGCAAGAAGGCTATTAAGGTAGTGACTCCAATGAAGGCTGTATGGCCTCCCTCCTTCTTTCCACCTTCTGTCTTTAACCCTGAAGCAAGCTCTGCAGAAAAACAGATGCTGCCCATCCGCTTCTCTCTGCCTTGCTGCTGAGCAGGAGTTGTGATGAGAATCCCCCTTCTGACAAGGCCAGTTAATGATTCTTAAACTCACGGACTACCCAGCTCCTGGCCATACAAGGCCTATATAAGTTGTTGCCTTAGCTACTACCTTTGAAATAAAACAGGTTTGTGCTTCGCTATGCCCAACACCCTCTCATTTCATGTTCTTACAATCTTGCATTGAATAGAAGCTGCTGATAGAGAGCCTCCCCTCCAGTTTATCTGTGTGAGCTGTGTAAAACTGGTGGAAGTCTTCCTTTTACCTGCTGTATTTAATACAGTGTTTCCAGTTCCTGCACTTTCTGCCTCCTGTTACTTACAGAGAGAGAGAATTTTTGGCATTTGAACTTTCAAAATTGATGGCCCTCATGGTAGTTTCTGTAGAAATAGCCCTTAGGAGCCTGTTAACTCCAAGGCTCTCCATTCCCACAGGCAGCACAGATCATGTGCCTTAATCTACTCCACGTGTTTCTACAGCAGAAGATTGCTTAGTTGCTGGGATTTTGAAATCCCTCCTTTTCTCTCCTCAGGTATTTTCCAGTGCCAAGTATCCTGCCCCTGAACGGCTGCAGGAGTACTGTTCAATTTTTGCTGGTGCAGAAGACCCAGCTAAACAGAAATGGCCAAGACACAAGATCCAGAGCAAGCACCGAATGCTGGATGAAAAATCCTTGCAGGTAAGGAGGAGGAGAAAAGACCGTGAAATGAACAAGAAAAGAGAAGTCTCCTTGATGAAGTAGACCAGAGCTTCAGGTATGGAGGGGGAGCTGAACAGCTGTTGTTTGCAGCAGGTAGTGTTGAAGGAGGTGGTGTTGTTGAGTTCCTTTCTTGTTTCTGCACTGAGTGATGGGGAGATGCTGCTTAGGATGGTCTGAGAAGTGATAGGTTTGATGTGAAGGAACACCCCAACAGTTTGGATCAAAGTCTCCTTGCCCGGATTGGAAAGAAGAGAGGACAAGTTGGTATCTGTAAAGGTTACTGCATGTGTGTTGTGCCAGGAGTAGCAGATGTGCTATTCCTGGCCGGTCAGGGTTCAAACTGTCAGCTTCCCTGCTCTCTTCCTCTTAAGAGACTTGCTTCCACATCTTTGTATGCCTTGTCCCAAAAATAAACCTGCCACTGAATGTTTTATCACACTAAACCTTCCTGAGTTTTAATGGAGTTGAGGTCTCTGTACAGTGAGGTAGTTATGAATATTTCAGCCAGATCGGGAAGTGGAGTTGCTGGCCAAATGGACAGCTGGCAACTTGAGCAGGGTTTGTGCATCCTTCAAGGCCTGGCAGTAGCCCAGGGCACAGCTGCATGGGACCTGTTGTCGGCCAGCTGGAGCAAGCCGACTTCTATTGTGCTGACTATCTGATGGCCCCATCCCATCAGACAGCCTGCAGGGAGCAGAGGTACACAGGCATTGGCAAGGGAGGGATGCTGATGTACAGCCCCTCACACAGGGAGGTGACTGAAAAGAGAATCAGCTGGTAGAGGCAATGTCCCACAAAGTGCAAATGGCGTGCCCGTTCAACTTGCCTGCTGGTAAGCTCTGCATGCTCTTCTTTGCAGCCTGTCACTCACCGTCAGTGCCACCCTTCCCCTCGCCCAGATAACCTCTGTTCCACTGCAGAGTTCTGCTCTCCATGATCAAGGCTGCCATCACCACGGGGATTTTTGCAGACCCCATTGGATGTTTGTGCTTCTTCCCTCCTCCTGTGGCTCAGTTCTCCCTTTGGACTATTTCTTTTTTGGGAGGGCCTGTGGCTTTGTCACCCACAACTCTTTTATGGGACGGTGCTGTGCTGACAACTGGTTTATGAAAGATAGAAGGACCTGCAGGAGAGGCAGCTGCTGTGCAGTGGGACTCAATGTGGTCCGAACACCGTCCAGGGGGACAGGGCCTTCTTATCCACAGCTGAGTATGAGCCTGATGTGCCTTGCTTTAATGAAATGTGACAGAGAGAAGTCTAATGTTTGCATTTATACCCTCCTCAATTATTCAGGGCTTTCAGCAGAGGCTCACTGCCTGTTTTCACTTCTAATGAGGGCCTCTTTGCTGGGAGCAGTCATAGTGGCCTTTGCTAACTTCACACACACACGCACACGCACTCACACCCTGCCAGGAAAGCAAGCTCTGCTCCTGTCATTTTGAGGGTAAGTAATGGCAGCCTGTGCTGAGCGCTTAGGGTTTGTGCTCTGGGGCAGTTTTATTTTAAAAATGCTTCCCTTCTGGGAAATTCTCTTTTGCCCTCCATTCCACAAGCAAATGAAGACTCAGCTGGTGACAGGACAGAGGCATAGGTTGGTAACATAAGTGCTGACAGATAAGAACACTGGAGATGGGGTCCTTGTGTTAAGCCTGACTCGCTTGCTTTGCACATGGCTGTGTTAGCAGCTAGGCGCTGTTAAATGTGATCTGGCTGCAGGCTTTTAGGGCATCTGAGGTGCTGGGCACTGCCTTTGTGGGTGGGATGTCTCTGAGTGCTGAGGTACCCTTCCAGAGGCTGGAAAAAAGGGTTTTCCACTGGACTGTGGGAAACACGGTCCATCTGGGACTGGGGAGAGGTCTGAGTGAAAGTTGCAGGTTACTGGAGATACCTCATTAGACTTCAGCAGTGTCAGTAACCTGAGCTGCCTTATGAGCTCTGCAGAGTCCACCATAGGTGGAGGCAGGCACTTCCTAACCTTTAACTGCATTTCCAGCTAGCCTACATTAGCATGAGAGAGAAGGGGGTTTCAGATGCATCATCCCAATTCCCATCATAAGATTGCATGTTACTTAAACCTAAGAACTGGTGTGACTTATATATTGTTAATCATAGGCTCATAGGGAGAAAAGTGTCTGGAAGTGTACCATAAACGGTCCTGCTAGGTGCCAAATCACCACGTTCAGGTGTTGAAGCATTCAAGCACGCTCCACGACTTCAATATGTTGAGGCTGCTGAACCTTTGGCTTATGGTCTTCCTGTCACTTTAAGAAAACTCATTCTTAAATGATGCGTCAACTTGCAGAGTTCACAGTTGCAGGATATTATTGATGACAGGTACCTATTCTAAATATCAAAACAGATCTAGATATTTTAAGGCTTGCACTTTGGTGGCATTTAAATTAAAAGGATTTACATTTCAGAGTAATATACTTGGTGCTTTTATAACTGCCTTAGATTAGACTTATAAGTAAACGTAGGTAATGGTTGGTTTCTCGCTCCGCCCTTAAAGTGACGCACAGCCTTCCAGTGCTAATTGAAATCTACAAAGGGAGAAGTAAAAAATATATATATTTGACTCGAGGGCTAAGTGTGTGTGAACAGTCTGCAGAAACGTCAGTACTCCCTCATGCTTAAAAAATTAAATGCTGCAAAATGAATATTAATGACCAAAAAGAACTTTTATTTCTGAATCTCTGATTCTAGAGTCTCTAAATAACAATTTACTCATGTATTTTTTGCCTATTTGCTGCTGCGGAAATGCAAGGTGTTTATTTCAGTGTATTTTTCACAAGTTGAAATCCATTATTTGGAGGAAACAAAAATCAAAACCTCCTAGTCTTTTCCCACAGTGTTTGTAGACTCAGAGCACCATAGATGTAGTGGATTTGCTGAGCTGTGACTAAGCCATTTCCCAGTACTTCTGACTACCCAATTTAACCTGAAATTTCCATCAGCGGAAATTGCTTATGTTGCTGAGCTGCGGTCTTAAAACTGAACCAGCAATGGTCTCCAATTCCCCCCTGCAAGTACAAAGTACATCTGGTGATGCTGGAAGTAGTGAGGCAGTAGAAAGCTGTGGGCAGCATTGGGAGCTGTATCAGCATGGAGCCGTGAGGCTGGTGCTTGTACCAGTTTGACTGAAGAAAGAGTTGTGAAGGTGCTGAGGAGGGATGTGGGGAGAGGTCTAGGATGAGGGTTTGCTGTTTCATAGGCTTTCTCTGGGTTCAGGGACAAATTCCTTTCCTCTCTGTAGTGCTGTGCATGCAGCAGTGTGTTGTGGTCACTGAACATCATCCCCCCAGAGCATCTGGCAGCGGATGCTGTCGTGCTAGCTGAAACGCTGGTCTGATCTGGGATGGCAATTCCTGTGCTCTATAAAAGTCAAGCAGTTCAGATGCAATAAGTTCTTTTCTAAAGGGAGTTCTATATATTATGCATGAAGTTTTAGAATCAAGAGAGAGGAGATTTCAGTTCATTAGAGTTGAAAACTCCTGCAAATCCCTCAGGCTTTGCAAAACCATCTGGCACGTTCCACCCTGCACACTCCCTTCTGCCTGATCTCTTGCCTAGTGAAGGCATACAGTTTTTCCCTAACCTTCCTTTACCTTCTCTGCATCCCCCACCAGTGGGATCACCTCTCCTAAAACATCGGGTGAGGGCAGAAGAGGGGAGGTAACAGAGATGTTTGGGGGCTTTGCTTGCATGAAAATGTCTGGTATCTCTCAGCTGGAGACACTATAGCAAATGCTTAGTTCAGATAGAGATGCTCAGTCCCTCCCTCTGGTTATAAGAACCCAAATGGCTGTTTTATTTTGATGGATTCTTGCCACTGAACACCAACAGCATAACCCATCTGTGGCACCAAAAACATATCCCATGGGCCTGAATGGATGAGATTCATCACCTGGGGTTGCAGTGTTGTCCACGTGCTTTCTTGCTCAAAGGGAGGTAGAGACGGAGAAGTAGGATTCCAGGACTTGGTAGTGGAACCAGTAGTGTGGGTTTTGGTGGCTGGGGAGAGCTGTCCCACTGGCTTTTTTTAGTGTTTTGCTACCCATTATCTGTCTTCTTGCAGGAGAAGCTCAAGTACTTCCCTGTGTGTGTAAACACCAAAATTCACCAGGAAGATGATGCAGAAGAAGGTCTTGGCAGCCTCCCAAGGAACATCAGCTCCCTCAGCTCCCTGTTGCTCTTCAACACCACGGAGAACCTGTGAGTTGGCTCAGGACCGTGCTGGCCACCTGCCTCTGCTTGATCTCAGAGGTGCTATCCCTGCTCCAGGGCAGCTGAGCTGCTTGCTTTCCTAGGGATCTTTCTTAGCAGACTCCTGATGGAACAGGTTTTGGTAGCTCCCAGCTAGCAACCCTTTCTCACTCACTGACCCGCGAGTGGAATCCTCCACTCACCTGCTTTCAACTCAGCTTAACGCTTCCTTTTTTTTTTTTCTGTCTTCCTCCTGTAAGTTTTCACCAGCCTTGTGAGATGCTGTCACTTGTCCTCTGCCCCACTTGCCTGCTTAGGTACTGTTCTTTTTCCTGATGGCTCCTCACAACAACACTTAACCACTGTCACTGCTTTAATGTCTCCATTGCCACACACACTGCACTGCACTTCCCTTTCCCATCAAACTTCACCTCATGGTTCTTCCTTCTGCCTACACTGAAGATCTTCTTTAAGTCCTAGTTGAGCTTCCAGCTGCTGGACCTCTTCTTTCTTCCCAAGCCACTGATTATTTCCCCTCTTTTTCTTTCCTCCTTCCCCTTGATGAATAAGGCACCTGGAGAGACTGTTGTCTTGCTGAAGGTTTCGAGGCAGTCTTAGGCCAGAAAGTGGGAGCTAGGTAATGGTGGCAGCATGGTGGAGCTTTGCTGTAGGATGAATGCGTGTGCTGGAAGGGTGGAGAACAACTAAGCTCCTGGTTGTGGAGGAGTGGAGCAGGAAAAACGGCTAAAAGGAGATTGAAGGAGGGCCCAACACGTTCCACCTGCTTGAGTGAGTTGGGAGCTCTCCTTCAAATCCTTCTTGACTAACGCTGTTGAGGTGGCCTTGCTGAAATGCTTGCCTTCTGCCCTAGATATAAGAAGTATGTTTTCCTGGATCCACTAGCTGGAGCAGTGACCAAGACCCATGTGGCACTGGAGACAGTGACAGAAGAGAAGCTCTTTGATGCTCCTCTCTCCATCACCGAAAGGGGACAGCTGGACCGGCAGGTGAGATGTAGCTGAGGGAATGCAGTTGCTTCCCACTCAAGAATATATGCCTAGGTTTCTGAGAGGAGGAGAAAGCTTTTATAGGGTGGAGAACAGTAGAGGAATGCCCCCACATGACTGCACATAACTTGCTTATCAGAAAGACCTTGCCTATTTTTGTGCCTGTAGTCCTGATTTGGGCTTAATGGATGAAATGAAGCCCTCGAATTTGGCAGGTGTCTCTCTTCTCAGTCATTTGCTGGATGGTGTGAGAAGTGTCATGTAACATGATTCACCTTGCTGCTAGACCTCAAAGTTAGAGAGATTGAAGTCACTTGATCATCTATCTCCCTTGTGCTAGCTCCTGTAGAGGAGTGAGCATGAGGTGCCATGGCTGGAAGGTGCCTGGGGGGAGGCTCGTGCCCCATTGTTCCTGCTGGACAAGGCCACTTGCTGATGAAAATGGAAAAGCCAACCAGCCTGAACAAAGGGGCATGGTGCTTGGTGTGGACATGAGGCAGGCAGGGCACCCATCTATGGTGCCTCTGCATGACTGACCTTGTAACAAACACCCTGCGGTGGCTGTACCTAGGGCTTTATTGGTGCATGGTTGAATGTGTGGTTGGAGGCTGGAGAAAGTAGGCTGGGAGCTGTCAGGTCAGACTGGAGAAGAAAGCATTGTGTTTAGCAAACAAGAGCGCAGAGTTGTATGGACAGCCACTGTAGCAAGGCCCAGCCTTGACTGCCACCCAGGCTGTTCTCTGCAATGGCCCTGCTTGCTGGAAGAGAAAACGAGCTCCTTCACTGCACTATTTTTTTTATTTTGTGTTTCCTTTAGGTAGCTGAAAATTACTTCTACGTGCCAGATCTGGGCCAGGTCCCTGAGATCGATGTGCCATCCTACCTGCCAGACCTGCCTGGCATTGCTGCAGATCTCATGTACAGCGCTGACCTGGGCCCTGGCATTGCACCGTCTGCTCCAAGCAGTGCTATTCCAGAGCTACCCACTTTCAGCACTGAGTCAGTGGAGCCTTCACAAGCAGGTATTTTCAATCACCATTACCAGGACCCTGTGAAGGATGAAGTGGGGAGGGGTTCACTGAAAGAAGGTGGTAATCCCCTTAGTGGAGAGGTCAGAAGGGTACATTTGGGTCTGAGTCAAAGCTGCATCCTGCTCAAGTGCTGGCCAGACTCCGGGCCCCTCGCCTCAGGTGACTGCAGGGGCAAAAGAGCAGCATACAGGAAGGGACTGGCCTCAAGTCAGCAAGGTAGGAATCCCTTGGGTGAGCTGGACAGGCCCAGTGGAATGGAGCTGGGGAACACAGTGAATCTCAGCCCTTGCCTTGGTCATATCTGCTGTAAGGGATACTGCACAGGGTGAAAGCTCTGTGATGCATGGTGCATGCTAAGGGACTTGTATCAGTTGCTGCTGAGGCATGGAACGCTCTCAGCTGAAGCTCTGAGATTGATGTCTTCTGAGACTGTTCAGATGCAACTTCTTTCATCTTTCAGACTTTCAGGATCCTGGGCTCTTGCCACCTCCCCCGCCACCTCCTCCCCCACCTCCTCCTGTTACACCAACTATTGTGCCTCCCCCACCACCCCTGCCACAGTCTACAGCCCCCTCTGAACCTGCCCGGATAGCAAGTGAGGACAGCAGCAAAACTATGCCTGCAGGTAAGGCTGCACACCTCCATCCGCTTCACCAGCAGAATCTAACTAAATTCCCTAGCTTCAGCTCATGCCCTCAGTGCACTTCTAGAATGGCCTCTTAGCAGAGGAGGGAAGCTGCTCCTTCCTGCCTGTGGGGCTGCAGGCCTTCAGTTTCATCTTGGCAAGCCTCTTGCTGGCTGAGCTGAGTGTGAGCCTGTGATTGAAAGCATCTGTGTCAGTCCCAAAAAGAAGATAGCAGGACATCAGCAGCACTTTGGGGATTCAGGTGGGCTTGCAGCTGTACTTGGGGCTGATGCATGTCCTTCCTTTCCCTGCAGCTTCAGTCCAGGGAGCCCCAAAGGAGGTGCTGAACCCCTCAACTGGGCGTGCCAGTCTCCTGGAGTCCATTCGCCAGGCTGGGGGCATTGGGAAGGCCAACCTCCGCAGTGTCAAGGAGAGGAAGCTGGAGAAGAAGAAGCAAAAGGAACAAGAACAAGGTGCTGAGGCTCTTATACAAATCTGGTCTTCCTCTCTCTCTGCCCAGGGCTGGGGAGGTGTAGGTCGGGTGGGAGACTGGCATCCAGGAGGTCTCAGTATTTCTATTTAGACACTGCTCTGTACTCTGTGCACTCCATCTGCCAGGCAGGCATGAATGTCCTTGGTGGACACCCACTCTGTTTTTCCTTAGAAGTTCACAGGTGCTACATGAGGGACAGTCAAAGGAATCCCTGGAGCCAAAACAGGCAGAGTTGAGCTGATTTGAACACATTGGTTTGGATGGATGTTGAGGGTATTGAAACAGTTGATTTGGCAGAATGGGACTGCAGATGCCCAAGCCCTCTTGTTTCTGGAGCAATTCCACATTTAAATTGCCCGAGATAATGTTGTTACCCCACAGCACCTGGCTTCCTGATGTGAAACTGGACTGTATTGGGAGGGGAGGATACAAATGTGATATGAGGCTGAAGATTATATTATTTTTCTTTACTCTGAAAAGACTATTCCAAGAAAATGTGTTTACCTTACTGCTAGGCTCAGACTACTCTTCCTTCTCATATGACTCTTGGGGTTTTGATCTCTTTCAGTGAGAGCTACAGGACAAGGTGGAGATCTGATGTCAGACCTCTTCAACAAGCTGGTGCTGAGGCGCAAAGGTACTGTCACACAGGGTAGGCTGCCCCATCCCTCTAAGGAGATAGGGCTTTTTCAGGCACCTCAGTTGTCAGCCACAGCCCTAGAATCAGGGGCAGGCTCCTTCTTAGGTCTGTGTGCCACGGCACGGCTGGGATTGCTTTTACAGGGGGGTATCTGTGGAACCTCCCATTTCATGATCAGCTGGAGACACCAGATGGAGATTGTGTACCCAAGGCAGATAATGGGCTTTGAAAACTGCCAGTGAGGGGCTCTGCAGGGTGAGGGTGAGACAGCAGTATTCATTAGAATTTCATCAGTGCCAGGGGAGCCGGTCCCCTTTCTCACCCTCAGAGCATCTGTGTTGCCCACAGAGGACAGGGGAGGGCACAGACCTGCTCAGGTGGAGCTTTGCTGAAACAGGCCCTTTCAGGGAGCCGTGGTGCCATTTAAGCACATCTGCAGTTCTGCTTGATTGGGTCAGCTGGCTGCTGAAGGCACAGTGCCACAAGGCATGTGTTTCACCTCACCTTCACTAAGCTTGCTTGTTCTCTAGGCACCAGGTGCCACTCACTGGAGCTTTTCCTTCCCTCCCAGGTATTTCAGGGAAAGGGCCGGGAGCCTCAGGAAATCCCGATGCTCCTGGCAGTCCTGCTGGTGCCTTTGCTCGTATATCAGACTCGATACCACCCCTCCCACCCCCACAGCAGCCCCCAGGTGAAGATGAGGATGAATGGGAGTCATAGATGGTAGCAGTTGTGCATCAGCATG
Source organism: Perdix hodgsoniae (assembly GCA_035772895.1). NCBI lineage: Eukaryota > Metazoa > Chordata > Aves > Galliformes > Phasianidae > Perdix > Perdix hodgsoniae. Next base: position 5,144,267 of record JAPSGF010000038.1, on the reverse strand, counting down.
AATCCCAGGACTCTTGAACTATGCACCTTTGAGTCACCAGTCTGGAAGGATCTGCAGAAGGTGGGCTCTGGCGTGGGAGGGCACGCAGTCATTTTTTCTGGAAGAGGAGCAGCAGGAACTAACCACAACCAAATTGTTACCAGTGAGGGGTTTTCTTCTGCTGTCTGCTGGTCTCCACCCCAAATACTACAATCCAGCTCAAATCCTGCTGCAGCTCACAGTGAATCAATAAATCCTGCCTTAGCTGGAGGGCAGTAGGGCAGCTTGCACTCAGAGGATCAGAACAAGTATTGTTCCTGATTTAGAGGACCCCTGGTCTTGCCTAATGTGACTGGTGATGACTACGGGAGCATTCCTGGCAAACAGTCCTTGCCTCATTTGTCTCTACTGTGTGCTTGCTGAAACTTATGTTTGTTTAGATGTTGCAAGTTCTTGAGTCCTTGAAGATGAAGCTGGATAGTGGGGAGTGAATGAAAGTGGAAGAGAGAGTCTGTCTGACCCTTCACGGAAAAGTCTAATTACTGGTGCCTCTGTACTTGATGGTTTCTTTCTGTCCCTGCCTTACGTCAATTCTTTGGCTGTTGCTTTCTGAAAAATGGCAATAAAACTCAAGGAAGGAGGTCCTTGCAGCCTTCACTCTGGTAAAGGAACAAAACATGCTCAATAAAGGGTAGCTTAAGGGAAAGCCCATCTGTCTACTCTCAGCTCAAACTGGGGCTAACCTTAAACCACCACCCACAGGGCAGGAGGGTATCAGTTGTCTGCAAGCCCCCTACTCCAGCTGCTGATTTCAGTGAGTTTCAGGAAGAGCTTAGCCAGAGTGGGAGTTCACAGAAGGGGCAGAGGACTCAGAGCAGAAGTTTGTCAAAAGCAGCTATGTTTTACCCTGTGGGGCTAATTCACATATAGGGAGCAGGTACCAGCTTCATGTCTAAGTTTAAATGCTTTCTTCACTGAGAAGAGCCTTAAGAGGTAGCATACAGTTGCTGAAACCAACAAGGAGGCAAAACAACTTCTTTAATCAGCCTTGTTTGTGATGACAGAAAGAGCTGAGAGCTGTGGGATTACACAGCCTTGGGATTATAAAGCCATCGCTGATGTCAACTGATGTCAATTACCCTCCAGCCCAGAACACAGGAAAGAACCTCTAGAAATCTGCACCAAAAAAAGTTTGACCCTTTTCCATAGAAAGTTACTGTGAGTTCAATAAAAGACTGTATGCAGTTAAAAGCACAGAGTGATCCTATGATTAAAAGTGATGAAAAAAGAAATGGTGTGCTGTATGGCTGTATCATTATTCCCCTTGAAAGAATGACTCAGTCCTTCAATATGGTACCGACTTGAATCAAGAGAGAAAGAATGAGATTAAAAAAACTAACCCACATCTTACCTGTCTCACTGTGTAATTCCAACACAGTAGAAACTTAATGGCCTACCTTAAAGGTAACAGCTAAAAATTCCACAAGAATTGTTAACTTTGGTTGTCAGACCCCCTAAAGTCAGCCATTGATGTGGCAAAGCCAGTGTGTTCAAGCAAAGTAATCACGATCCCCACATGTGTCTGGGTTGAAAATATTTAATAGACTTAAATAAAATCTTAACATCTGTAAACAAATAGTAGCCTCCTGCTACCTTCACCAGTGTTGGTCCTGCAACTGGTTTCCCTCCTGGCTGTGGTGGTGAAGGCCAAGTGCTCATACTGAGCAAAGGGGGTAGAGAGGATATTAACAAACTACTTGGAACAGAAAAACAGGAACCTGCATTGCTTTGGGTGTTCTTCAAAAGGTGCGGATCACAGAGTTGACCTACAGCCCGCTTCCTCTGTCTGCATCAGTCTGATTTCCCTCGATGGAACTAGGAACACATGAAACCAGATAACTAACACTAAAAGCACCAAACTGAAGGTTTGAAGAAAGTACGAGTGAATACAATGGGAAACTATTTCTGCAGCAGTACATGAGAAAAAAGTTCTGACCTTTCTTAACTCTGCAAAAGCTGATCCAAACGCAGGCTTCACCTGGGTTCTCTCCCTGATCCACTGTGGCAGCTTGTTAAGGATGGCAGGGCGTGAGTACCTGTGGTCCAGGAGCAGGATGCTTGCAAAGTCCTTCTGGTGGCGAATGGCTCTTCCTGTACAGAGCGTGCAGCTGTGTTAAACTGCATTACTGAGCTGTTTGTTCCCAGACAAATAAGCTCATATGTATCATCTGTACTCAAAATGATTGGTTCTGCTTTCTTTTTCCCACCCTGCTTTGATGCAGTCACATTTTGTATCCCCCGCCTGTTCAAGGAAGGATGAATTACCTATTGACTGGTTTACTGCCTTCATGCACAGGTTTTCAATCAGCACTCTGCTAGGTGCCTGGCTAGCAGCTCTTGGCTAAAAAGGAGAAATAGGTCAGAGTGAACACGAGGCTGATGTTAATCAAATTAGGAAGAGTCTTAATGAAGAACTGAGGTAAACAAATACTTTTATCCTGGCAAAATGAGTGGGTATCCACACAGATCCCAAGCTGAGTGCAAGGACGGACAGAAGAAAAGCTGCAGTTTTAGAAAATGATTTTGAGTAGTCACAGAGAGCCAGCCTAAGGCCCCTTTGAAAGCAGAGCACTTGTCCCTTGCTACTCAGTAACAGCATCTCCAGTGGGCAGTAAGAACAAGTACACCAAGAGAAGTGAGCCTGGCATACACTTTCTACTGCCTTGACAGCTCCTCTGCTGTGAAGGGACTTGGTTTCCCTTGGAACTTCCCAGGGAGCCCTGGTGTTGCTTCTGTCCACTGATCCCTGTGCATAGGTCTTACTGTACAAATGCAGTATGGGGATGGCTGTGCTCCTGTTACCACAGTATGAGAAACATGGAAAAGCTCAAAGGAAAAAGGAGTCTTTGAAGACAGCAGTGGAACTCGGATGCCAGGAGGGAAGTGAGTAGTAAAAATCAGAGGTAAAAAAAGCAGAGGTGTAAGTGTCTGTTACCATTGTTTTATCGAGCCAAGTCATTTTCTCTTGAAGCTCTGGAGATTTAATGTTGGGGTAAGGCATTCCCACCATAATCACACACCTGCAAGGGGTGAGGGAGGACTGCATTATTCTTTATGTCTCATCCTAAAGCACTTTGCCAACAGACTGATAAATTAGAGGTCACTGTACCCCTGAAAGACAGCCAGCCTTGAAGACCAAAGGCGGCAGTAAAATACAGTAGTCTGACAAGCACACTCTGAACTGGAAGCTGCAGAAGGATTCAGGGTGCCAGAACAAGGAATTATCTAGCACAGCAAGCCTAACTGCATCACTCACATGAAAAGTACACTGGATAAGTGAGTTTTACATTACCTGCAGACTCTGTCCCATTGGTTTGAGCATCAGCCCAAGCCACCTGATCCCCAGACTTTCTATCTATGCAAGAACCGATGCATCCATCCTGCTCGGAGTCACTGCACTACAAGCCAACTGCTCACCTCAAAAGGAGCAGCCACCTTACCTTCCCAGGTCATCTGAGAAGTTGATCCCTTCACTCATTTTGCCTCCAACTACAGAAAGCAGCACGGCCCCCGTCATCTGTCCTCCAGCCTGTCTGCACCGCTGTGAGAGAGGGACCAACAACTTAGACCAGAGCAGGGAAGATTTCCATGCTTCAGAAACAACCTGGACTGGAGCCCTCTTTCCCAGCTAACAGCTGCAATGCCCTCTTTACCAGTGCTCCCATCTGCAGATGAGATGATTTACTCCCACCACCCTGCCAGCTCCACTCACCTTTATGCACTTGGCATACTCCACCAGCACCTGCTCCACCTGGTTGGCTTTCTTAGGCTCCTGAAAGATCTGTCACACAGTGCATCAGTTGCAGCATCAGGAAGAAACAATAAAACAGATCATTTTATTCACATGCCATTAAATAGCACGTGGAATTAAGACCAGGAAAGGGCAAGTTAACTGTAAGAAAACCACTTAACCAGCATGTTTTCCCTCTACCCCTGGAAAAGCAGGGCATGTTCACTGTAGCACTTCTCAGCTGGGCTCTGAAGGGAGCAGTGGCTTCTCCTGCCCTCCAACATTCTCTTCCAGCTTAGGCAGCTTTGTCTAATGCTACAAGAAGTTAGAAGTCATCCGAAAGTAATATTTCTTTGTGTTATTCCAGCATCCCTAATGGAATTATAAACTAATAAGTTACTGAAAGCCTTTGCAATTAATTGAGCCTGGATCTCAATAGGTGCTGTACCTTGGCTTAAATCACAACTTATTGTTCTGGTAAACAAGAAATGCAACATCTATCTTTTCTGTGACAGTAAAGAACCTGCATGATGTGTTTTCCTTTGGTTAGCAAGGAGTGCTGTGAGCATTCTACCAGCCAGAGGCAGTCTTTCAGTAGAAAAGTAACTGGCAATTACAAATGTAAGCCAAATCTATTTAATTCATTAAACAGTAGCTATTTAATCCTCTGACTTAAATTAATTTTTCCTCTGTAATTTAAATAGAATCTCAGTGTGATCTCACCACAGCCACCTCAGGAAAGACTTTAACCTTCCTCTTCTATGATATGATCTTGTGTGTAGGCAGCTGAAAGTCACACACTCTGCACTGCTATCAAATTGCTTTGCTAACGCATATCCAATTTGCTGGAGACTGCAAAGGCCAAACAAGAACAGATCAGCTGAAAGGCAGAGCAAGCAGCATGACTGCAGTGTGAGCCCTTGGAGATGCCAGACAAACCATACGGACTCCCACAGAACGCACCTGAAAGACATTTTGAATGACAGCTGTGCAAACACGTGGAGAAGATGAAACGTGGTGTTTTCACCACAAAAACCTACAAGCAGATCCACATGCCAGAATGCCTGCACCAAGGCTGTGAAATACTGTGCTCTGTTAACACATGTGGTAAGTTATTAGCTTTTGATAAAAGAGAAATCACGTATCAAGGTATCTGTCATTCTCTTTTCTTTTTCCCTGGCACATGACCAAAGTCCCTGCCTCTCCCCCTAGGACAGTCAGACTGCCTGAGCTTCAGCAGTACCCAACCTTCAAGTACCTGGGACAACACTTGTATAGATTTCATATCTGCAGTGATCTCCCTATTTAATGTTTCTCATTGCTCTTCCAAAAGCAGTCACCACTGCTCATCTTTCAGTGTCAGCTTTACACTTCTACCAGAAAAATACTAAAAACATTTGTCCTACGAATTGCAGGCTAGTTCTGTCTGCCCCTTGGCCAAGCTGGTCTGTGGTCAAGGGACAAGCAGCTGAGCCTGGGAAAAAACAATTCCCTGTAGCAGCTCAACTCAAACAGCTCCCCAGCTGCAAGGGAACAAGCTCACTGGCTACAGAAAGCAAAGACTGTCTCCCCCCATGGCCACTACAGAGTGCGTGCTTAAAGAATCTATAGCTGCATTTAATCTAATTTAGATCCCAGCTCCGTGATCAGCCGCCCGGGAAGTATCATTTATTCATTACTGGAGGGATTGGCTAGATAAACATCCGCTCTGCTCTGCTGTGCAGAGTATGAGAACAACTCGGGGAGAGGCCTGTAATGCATAGATAATTGTTTGACTTTTGAAGCTCCTATTTGCAGTACCAACTGCCCCTGGCTGCACAATTACCTTCTTCTTAGTTGCCAGGCGGGTGAGCAGCCCTGTTTTCTCCCAGTGCGCATACACCTGCTTCTCATAGTCATAGGAGGGGAAGAAGCACACCACACCCCCTGGGACCACATTACACAGGTTGCAGAGGATTCGGCCTGTCTCATCCATCTGCAAGAGAGAGACAAGAGCATGCTGCAGCTGACAGGAGCTCCAGCTAATGCCACTCCAATTCTGTGCACGATCCCAGGATCACACCTCCCCCATGACATGCATTGGTGAAGGACAAATGTGGGAAATACGTAAGGCCTGAGTGGTGCTAAGGGAGCTGGGAAATGCCAAAAAGCTGTTCACTGCTTGGCTCCTCCTCCTAATTCAGTTCCCATTGCTAGTGTGGAGCAGTGGTCACTCAGGAAAGTCTGTGTCTGTTGTCCCAGTGGATGGAAATGTCTCATACTAGAAGAGGTGTGGAGAGCTAACTAGCACATCTGGTGGGATTCAGAATAGACCCAGAACCTCGAGCTGGGTGCTGACTGAGCAGAGGAAGAAAGAAGTGCAGAAATATCTGATACCATCCCTGTGGTTAGGGCTGCACTCCACAGGGCTGCCCTGCTCCTCCAATCTGGGAAGTAGTCAGACCTCTTTGTGGTGTCCAGCAAACAAATGCAGGATCTCAGTACAGCCAAACAGCTGTTAGTCTTCCTTGCCTCCAAGAGGTTCTTCTGAGCAGACAGCTCAACACCACAATCCTCTTTCCCAATTACCTGGCAACACACCATCCCCAAATCCCACATATTGTCCCTCCCATGGCCTTTGATCATCACACCTTTTAGAAAGTACTATGAAACAAAAAAAGAAGAGGCACTTCAGAAGGAAACAAAGGAAGACTGACCATCTGGGGCAGGTCTCTTGTCTGGTAGGTGAACTCCAGCTGCTGGTTGGAAGGACCACTACATAGGACTATGGGTAAAATGTTTTCTGGAGGGATCACGTGTCCTGGAGACAAAAAAAAAAAAGTAGTGAGAGTCAACATGGCTGCCTTGTGCACCAACACTGCTAGCTGAACAGCATCACCTGCGTGCAGTGACACAGGCATGTTTTTGTCTGACTAGGCACTAAGCTGCTCTGGCCTCTGCTCCTCAAGCACATGGAAAGAAAGCAAGGTGCTACCTACTGCTGCCAGCCAAGAGCACTAAGAGAGAACAAGCACCCCTGGGGTCTCTTGCCATACTTTCTAGAAAAGATACCAAGTTGCTTAGAGTGCTGACAAAACATCACCGATGGCAGATAGTCCAACACAGATTATGACCCCTCCCTTTTCCCCCAGCACACTTACCACAAGAGAACTCCACGATGCGTGCAGGATCCACACCAGCACAGGATAGCAGCTGCTCCCGGAAATCAGCCACCTGTGGACCACAAGCCAGAGAGAGGTGAAGTCCCAAGGGGCACTGCAGCAACAACCCTGGTACTGCTCCTTGAGCATCAGCATTCAGAGAGCTGATGAGCTCAGTAAGGGGGGCTGCCATCAAGGAAAGGAGATGAGCTTTCTCCATGATGTGAAAACCAGGGGGGGATGAGAATGCTCAGCCAGCAGCCATACTCTACTCCCAGGCTTGTGGGACCTTCTGTGCCCCTGCCTTGCTGTCTTCTGCTCAGGCTAAGCCAAGTGCCCAGAAGCAAAACCTCAAGTTGGCCCAAGCAGAACAGGCAGCATGAAATGCAGGCAAAGTGCCTTTTAGCGCCCATGCTCCTGCGTCTTGCTGTGGCCCTCTTGTGTGGGTCAAGTTCCCCATGTAGAATTCTCTTCGCCCATCATGCTCCCAATTTCAGACCTCCCCAAGCCCAAAAGTCCACTACCAGGACTCCCAAGCACTGTACAATCCACATCATGGACTGTGGCTATATCCTCTCTCCAAGTTGCAGACAGAAGGGTTCAAAGTTGGAGTGGAGGCCTTCCAAACAAAAGAAAAAGAGAAAAAAAAAAAAAAAAAAGGCCACTGTTCCTTCAAGGTCCTGCACTTCACAACTTTCTTCCATCCCTTGTCTTCACAAAAGCAAAGAAAAGACTTCAGGACATTCCTACCCAGAAACAGGAATGGAGGGGGCACAGGAGAAGTCTTTTCCCACACCCAACACAAGAAGTGAGAAGAGCATGTCCCAGTGGGACTAAGCTCTTCTTATCTTTCCATGCCTCCTTGTAGATAGGACCAGAGATGTCCTTATTCCCTCACCGGCTGCATGGTGCCCCCAGCAATGATTACAGCACGACATTCTTTCACCACCTTGGCAAAGTGGACAGCTGGATTCAGCAAGAGGAATTTGAGGCTGCTCTGACCAATAGTGCCTGGAAAAAAAAAAGAGAGGCAGCATTATGAGCTACCTGCAACAAATAGGGAGACAAGAGATCCTCCCTCTTGCTCTGGACACTCTGGCAGATCCCCACCACTCAAAACAAGGACCTGCTTATTCAATGCCTACATGGCAGCAATGGGTAATGACAACCTCAAATTTATTTTTTTATTTCCTAGTCTTCCTGGAGCTGTGAAGAGGCACAATAGATAAAAGACCATGATAAAAACCAACATCCAAAGTGGGAGCTGAGATCTGCAAGCCCTAGCCCCAGTGCCCTTGTTAAGAATTCCTTTGGAATCATGAGAGTCCTCGCACAGCCTGAACCTGCCAGCCTCAATCAAGGCTGCACAGGTGCATTCTGGTAGGACTACAGGCTCACAGTCACCTCCCTCCTGCCAGTGAAATGGCCTGTTTGTAAGTCACGTCTCCTCTCACCAGCTCTCCTATTCCAATACCTTGCCTATTGAGAATGATTCGACCATCTTCATTTGCGTTCGTGAGGGCTGAGAGAAATCCCTCGATGTGCATCAGAGGAGAGGCAGCTTGGAGCTGGTCATTGTCAGCCTCCACGGGAGGGCTCTGGAGAGGGCCTGATGTCCAGAAGAGAGAGAGAAGCAGGCAGTGCAGGCTACACTTCTAAAGACAGTTCTGAGTGCTAAATACAGATGGAACACAATATCCAAGTTCCATGTCATTGCTAAAAACAACAACAAAAAAAAGCGATCTAATTTTGTAGCTGGCACCACTAAACAGTTACCCATAATAGCTGAGGTTGCAAAGCCAGCAGGTCACAAAGCAAAGCTTAAGTGCATTCAGTATAAACACAATCATGTCACTCCACTTGGGTAGGGACCTCAGGAGATCTAATCAAATGTATAATTGCCAAAGTCATCTAGTCAGATATATTAAAAACACCTCTGCAGTACACCTCCTGTAGTCTCTCACTCTTTTGTTCTGCCCTCCTCTTCCCCCATGCAGATGCACATTCCATGTCCTCACTTTGTTCATAAATGCACAATTGGAGGATGTCTGAACTTACCCTCTTTATAAGATCCTTGCTGGAGAGTCATAAGAAAATTCTGCAAACCAGCCAGCTTCTGGTTCTCCTTGTTGGTCTTAACAGCTGGGGCAGGATTGCCATATCGCTCCACAAATCCAAAAAGCTGCCAAGCAAAAGCCAGAAAGACTAAGACTACCAGCAGCACGAAACAGATAAGACAGAAACAGGTTTTCTGGCCTGTTAGAGATAAGGTTCCTTGGCAGGTATTCATAAACCAGCCCAAAAAAAAAAAAATCTATCAGCAAAATCCCATTATTTTTCCCACCCATCAAATCAAAACCAAACAAGTTATTGAATGTTGTTGACCATAAAGCTGCAGGAGCAGTACCTTCCTACTGATGAGGCTCTTCTCACAGTAACGCTGCACCTGTTGGAAAAAGACAGCAAAAATAACTGGTGCTCAGCATCCTGCCTTCCATCTTGTTGCCCTCACTCTGTACCCAGCAGGGATATCACTTGCTGTGCTTGCTATTCTCTTGGGGAGTGGTGGACAGATCTTTGTGAGACAATGTATTACAAAAACACTGCTTCTAGAGTGGGAATCTCTTTGATTAAAGCACCGTGTTTGGAGATTTGAAGGATGGGTTAGGTTACTGGAGTAGTAGTGTTTCTTTACCCTTAACCTTTACAGTTTGGCTTCACCTACAGACAGCATCTGCACTCACATGTATTTAATTGCTTGTTTTTCTCTGCCCCAAGATCACCCATCCAGCTTTAATGCACTGCTAACCAGATAGTAGCAGAAGAGTTCTGTATAACAGGGAAGCATGGGCAAGCTGCTAGAAAGTAGATACTGCCATGTGGCACTTGACCCTACTTCCAGCTCTCACAATGGCTTTCTGATAACCTTGAATAAGCCATGAGCTGCACCCTATAGAAGACACTTGTACTTACCTTGAAGAGGTTGATATTGTCAATCTGGCTCTGAAATAGGAAGTCATTGATGGATTTCAACTCTGTCCCTAAAAGAAAAAGACAAAAGGAAAAAAACAAACAACTTATCAGCTGCTGGGCCTGCTGAGTCTTATCAGCTGCAGCCCCTTACTGCCCACATCCGTGTCCCTGCCCAATGGTGCTACCTCACGTGCTTGCTACAGTTTTACCTGTTTGGGAAACTGCCTGGCAGCTAGGATTTTGGTTCACATTTCCTGTAAAATATGAAAACAGTTAAAGGAAGGCTTACTATGAATCTGTCTTAACGTTAAACAAGGAACTTAAGCAAACAACTGAGCCAAAAGCACAGCATAAGTACAAAAAATCCTCCAAAGAATCAATTTCACATCTGGAAGCAGTAGCTATGCAGAGACAGCTCCCACTCAGCTGTTCTTTCCCTTGCAGGATAGCCCCACACTGTAGGACAAGTGTGCTGCTGCATCCTAAGAAATGCCACCTACATTCTTCTGTAGCAGGAGGCAGCAGGTAGGGCGGGTGCATACAAATGCTCACACAGTCATCATGCTGCAAAGACGAAGGACAGGGACTGCAGTGCATCCCTCACCCCTCTTCAGTGCAGCACCAGGAGGCACAGAAGCTGACAGGTGATTGGGATGAGGGGAAAACCTGAGGACGGTTCCACGCTCAGACCATGACAGACAGAACAGTATTAATTGCTGCCGTTCACTATGCTTTATGTGCCAGTGTTTTAACACCCACCTCACAATTCACTTTGCAGCCTCAATCATGAAGCTGTACTCAGGCTGCCAGCTAATGAAAGCATTGAGCCCAGTGTGGGGAAGGGAAGACCGGCAGGGACAGAAGTTCTCATCTAAGAGAAGGGCACAGAGCAACCGACAGAGCTCCTGCACCAAAGAGCTGCTTTTTCCCTGTGTAAGAGGTTATGACGGGCTCTCCTCAAGGCACACTGATGCGTAGAAGACAGTGTGTTACAGGAGAGGAGCCACAGGAATGCCAGTAAATTTAAAAATCACAGAAAGAAAAGGCACCTTTCAAGAAAAGAAGAAAAAAAAATAAAATCACTCCACAGAGGCATGCCTGCCACAGGCAGAGGTCTTGCCACCAGATGACATTATGAGAAGATTATTTAATTATTCTGTGGAGCGCTGATTACTGTCACACTTGTATTCCTTTGGACCACACCACCTCCCCATTCAAATCAGATCTGAAAAATCACACAGTAAGAAGGGAACGGCTCCTACCAACTTACAGCATCACCCTCTGTTCCTCAGCTAATGAAAAAAGAGAGAGGTTCAGGCAGACACCATATCCTCATGTTATAAAACAGGCTGAGAAACGATAGTACCGGCATCAAACAGAGCAGCAGCAACTCAGCCTGTGCAGGAGCAGGAGGGACAGTGCTCCAAAGGAAGACCAGATGCCTCTGAGTTTCTAGGCATCCACAGAGAGAGAAATGGCTTGCTTACCTCCCAGCATGACTACAAACCGCTCCAACAAATACAGGATCTGCTTAATGTACATCAAGTTCTTTGCCTTCAAACGTTTACTGTGGAAAAACAAAAACAAAAAAAAAAAAGGTATTAGGCTCCAAAACATCTTCAAGGACTAACACACAGCTTCCTAAGCTGCAGAGACAAGTAAATGAACTCCCCTTAATTAGGGGCAGAAAAGAACCAGACAGCAGTAGAGAAGATCTATACGCTGGGGAACTGTGAAGAAGCAGTTAGGAAGCAGATTTTGCTACGTGGCACTTGGCCCTACTTCCAGGCTTCACAAAGGCTTCCTGATAACCTTGAACAAGTCATCAGCTGTGCCCTACATAAGACATTTGCTCATATTCCGTGTTTGTGACAAGACTCTGAACACCCTACTGACAGCCACCCCCAAGCACTCACCCATGCAGCCCAAGCACTTGGCTGTTCCTCCAGACGCCTTTATCCTCACACACAAATTACAATGGCAGGGATCCCCATGTCTCTGCCATGATAACATTCAGTGATTAGCACTGAGCACAACAATCAGCCATTGCAGGTATGACAAGATGTGAGATTTGGTCACAGTCAAAAAACACAGAGCTTCCTCCTCCTCAGAGCTTCCTGTCTCTTCTATAATGCCAGTCAGCCCACAAAAGGTTAAGATCCAGGAGATGAAAGACTGGAGCTTTCATAACTCTGCATCACAAAGCAGGAATGATTAGAGAGAGATTGGGAAAGAAACAGTGTAAGGAAAAGCCAGAATCCTCAGGGTATCCCCTTTCTCACTGCTTAATACCAGCCCCAGGAGTCTGACTTAGATGGGTTCTAGTCAGAGATAATGATGCAAGTGGCTTTTCATCTGCAGAAGTATTAATGCAAATAACCTTCCTCTGGGAAAAAGCAAGAAAGGCCCTGCAGGCGTGAGACAAGCCACAGCATCCATGCTGCCTGCTGCTGTTACATTCTTCTCTGAGATCCTCACCTGTATCGCTCCATGTACTGCAGCAGCTGGGAGTGGGCACAGCACAGCTACAAGAACAAAAAGCAGAGCTGATATTATAGAGGAGTCGAGAAAGGGTGCTCACCCATGGTTATCATGCCAGGCCATGACTCACCTGAGAGCCACTGACCTCCGCGCTATGGATACAGGTGATGGTGTCTATGAGGTTGTGGGCCTCGTCGATGATTACAACCTGGTCCTTCAGGATGATCCCTGCAGCGTTCCTGGTGGCCTCGTGCAAAAGCATCTGGTAGGGCAGCACCACCAGCTACAGGGGAAGCACACACTGCTCTGATTCCAGCTCTCATCCAAATGGACTTAGAGCTCTCACCAGCAGCTCATAATAGGCCTACATCAGATGGCCTTGCAGCATTCCATCAAGTTACTCATTCTTATTATGGGAGAAGTAGCAAAAGAGACAGAAGAACGTGCTTGAGAGGTAAGTTGAGGGAAAATGATTGTGCATACTGATTCCTGAACTAGTTTGACCCCCAAATAATTATTGTAAGAGCAGACGAGAAGTGCAACAGCAAGCTACCTTCCTAATCTCCTTCTAAGGACTGAAAGCGTGTCTTTTGACAGAGAACCAAGCAAAGAAAAGCACTGGCAAATCCTAAGACTACAGCCATGTGCCTGCATAACCTCAGTTACTGAACATTTCAAGTATTTCAGAATGCTTGACCCAAAACTGACACACACTTACAGCCTCCCTACAAGCTTGAAAGAGATACTCTCACTTTTCTTTTCTTTTTCAGCAAAACTAAACCTGTCAGAAACACAATCTCTTTACAGTCTCCAAAAACACTGTGCAACAAAGTTGCTTTAGTAATTGGTTTACTCTTAGAGATCCTGGCACTGATTCCCTAAGCAGTGTCCACGCCTTACCTGAGCAGCAGGAATAGCGTACCGACTCCCATAATAGGGGCAGGCTTTGGTCTCCTTTCCCAAAGTCACCAACTGCTCAATATCCTTCACTTCCACTAGAACTTCATCACGGAGAAACTGCATTTGTTCGTAGGAATAAAATGGGCACACAGTGCGACTCACACGTCTCTTCTTCCCTTCAGCCTCTGCATCACTCTTCTTTTCTGACAGCAGAAATCAAAAGCAAGCCATGATTACCACTGAAAAACCTAAACTCACTACTTGGTACCCTGGTAGTGGTACCTTCTGAACTTCAAAGCAGGCTTTATCATGAGTATTTGACCCATCATCTACTGAAGGAGTATTAAAGCAGTGACATTTCCACCCTCACTGTGGACACTGCTCTTGCTGGCTAGATTTACTCATGTGACATTTTCCCACATTTCTAGGAGTAAGTTACAAAGACAAGCACCCTTCCATTGCACAAGTCCTGACCAATGCAAGACATTCGGCAAATACATACAGATCTTGGTGTGTTAACCTGGAGTACAAAAGGTAAAAGCACTAAGGATCTCTAGCTCTGCCCCCCCAGCTTATCCTTTTCAGACTCCTACTGCTCTCTTCCTAGAACCGACTGGCAAAGAGCATTGCCTGCAGCCTCTCACCCCCACCAGCGTTATCAGCCATTGCTTCCCCGTGCTGAAGTGTCCATACCGTGTTTGTTCTTTTGCATCTCTGTGCAGCGGTCATTGATGAGCTGCAGAGCCCCCAAGCGGCGCACCTCCTCATTCACACACAGGTTCTTAGACATGCAAAGAGAGGGGACAGCAGGTCGAAGAGTGCTCAGTGTGCACTCTTTGCTGTAAAATAGATTTATTTAAAGCAATCCCAGGCCAGATTCCAAAACAGAAGTCAGGCACCTTGTGTAGCTGCTCTAAGAAGCATGCTCAAAACCCAAAAGAACAGAAAATGAAGAAAGATGTCCTCAGATGGCTCACTGCTACACAACTTCTAAAGAAATGCTAGCAGAATTAATATCTAAAAGAGTGCCTTCCCAGTGACTCAGGCATCTATAATCTTCCACAGCAGAAGAGGGAAAACAGACTTTTGCATTTACATCAAAGGGCAAATGGCCAAACAGCTCACAGAAAAAGGTACACTGCACAGATCTATATCACGACACATAAATAGCTTCCCTAGTGGAAGACTCACCTCAGTCCCTCAGATGCCTTCCGAGGTGTCGCATCCACACACCTGCCAGCAAAGTCTTTCGTACTGAATGAACACACACCCTGGGTCCTTTGTGACCACACCACATACCTGCCTGGATCCCAAGGAGACCAGACGTGTGTCTTTGCCAAAAGGACTTTTCTGCACTTCATGCACAAACTGAGACAACTGGGAGTGAGTGCGGCTGCAGTAGTAAATCTGCAATGAGGAAGACCGAAGAAAGATGAGAAGAATATGGAAGCCAACCTCCTGTTCTACAACCAATCCTGCAGGGAGGCAGCCAAGCACCTCAGCAACATTAATCTCGCTCAAGCCTTCAAAAGACAAAGGAAGGCATATGCTGGAATGTCACAGTACAACTGCCAAGGCCAACAGCCTTATCTTTACTTTCTGCTGTGCTTCTGTCCTTTGTTTCCATTGAATTTTCCAAGGCTTTATAATAACTGAAACTCTGTTGTAGAGTGATGAACATATGCTTCTTGCAGCAAGCCACAGAAAAATTTCAGTGATGTTAGCAGAGCAAATTGCTTAGGCAGCCAGTATAACCCAGGAGATGAGAGCAGCAGAACTGGTTGCTATTATCAACAAACTTGGCAGTCCTTGGATGCCACTTCCTAAATCATTCCATATTGCGTTACCCTGGGAAGGGTGCAAGGAAGCCATAATTCTCTCACACTGTTCTATCAGGTGGCACAAACTACCCTCCTCATCTCACCTTCGTCACATGCTCTTCTTCCAAATCATCATCATCATCTTCCTCCAGCCTAAGAAAAGACAAAGCCCAAAGAGTTTCCTTTCAGTCACTTAGATAGAAACAAAGGATGCTCTACCTCAAGGGAGGTGCTTGTGTCATCAGGACATAAAAGAAAAAATGACTTTCTAAGAACACTATAAGTGAACACAATCATGCCAAGCTTTGCTCTTTAAAAGAAAAGTGTCTGTAGGGTTGTGTCTTTAGCAATTTCAAGAACCATCTTTTAAAAAAAAAAATTAAAAATCTGGTGTTTTCTAAGCCCCAGGCATAAACTAATCAGAGCTATACTATCCTTTGGTGTGCTTATTTATTTATTTTTATAAAGCATTCCCCTTAGAGACAATTTATCACCCTCAAGCTGTTGCATGAAGAAGAAAAAGTTTCAGGAAGATATTTAGCTGCCATACAATTCCTCAAAGGCAACAGCAGTTTAATGCTTAGTAACTGCTTCATTTATATGTAGCTTAAATGCTTTGCGATTCTAAGGCAGGAGGATCTGCCTAGATACTAATTAGTAAATTTGTATTTTAGATGTATTTGACTTTTCATGCTGAAAACTCTGGCTCCTGGCTTTCTGCATAACACCAAAAGAACAGTTGTACGGTACAGAAAAGTGTGCACTTGGTTTTTGTGCTGTAGCTCTGTCTTCAGAAATGTGACCTTCTCTCCCTTCAGAATATCGAAAGATGCCATTGCTAATCTGCAGAACTGATAGCTTCCTTTGATGCCCCGAGGAGCATTTTGCTTTTCTAATGCAAAGTTCATTTCAAGGCATTCACCCAGCATCCAGAAGCACTCTCTGGGAAACAGACGTGGAAAAAGGCAGGAGGTTGTCATGCATTTTAAGAAAGATGTGCTTTCTCAGAAGACACTTGAGGCTGACAACAGTGAGTGAAAAAAAACAAAAAAAAGCAACAACAACAAAAAAAAAAGAGAATCCTAATGAAAAAGCAACCTACCAACCAATCAGCACCACAACTTCAATGGAGGAGAAATTCCAGATGTGCACAAGACAGAGCCACCTATATATCCAGCAGCATTAGATACTCAAGAAAGCAGTCACTGCTGAACAGCAGAAATCCCTTCAATTAAGACAAGCCAAAAATAATAAGACATTAGAACCCCCTCAGCCCCTGTCCTTACCCAGATGCCACTTTCTTTTCCTCGTCACTCTCATATTCAGCAAGAATCAGCTCCTCCTCACTGTGATCCAGCTGCTCTGGGACAGCTGCTCCAGCTCCCTCTGACAGAATCTCTTTGCTGAGCTGAAGAAGGCGCTTCATCTCATCCTCCTCAGATCTCTGAAAGGAGCACACCATCTCATTATTTCTCACACAGCGAAGCAGCACTTGCATCACTTTATGCCACCAGCAGTTCAGAGGACAGCTCAGTCCCTTCCCCATAGCACAGAGGAGGGATTGCTGTGTGTGTCCCCAGCAGGACGAGCAAATGCACCACGACTGCTTGAAGCAATTCATCACCGCGCAGTGTAAGTGACAGCAGCAACCAAAGACTTGCCCACATAAAAGCCTTCTGTGCAAAGGACCCTCTAAACACCAAACTCCTGAAGTGACCATATGCCTATAATCCAGGATTAGTTGCTTAAATTAGCCTATAAAAATGACTGCCTCAGAAAGAAACTGTGTAAATAAAAAAAACCAACAACCAAGCAAACGCATAAGGATGCAATCAAATAATCCACAGTTAACCTAAGGCTACAATAAAACTCAATACTTGTTTTAGAATACAGAGCACAAGTTTTCTCTTGTTCTTGTTTTTTCCCTTGTTACATGGTCCTTATTCTAACACAGGTCTATCCCTCTGTAAAAATTCTATTAAACTGCTGAAGAATAGTTTTTTATTAATTTTCTGTTCTGACAAAAAAAAGTTCCTTCTTCAGTCTGAAGATGGTACATTCTAACTTTAACGGGCATTCCATCACTGCAGCATGATAAAGAAAGGCAGTTTACAGGGGTACCTGAAATAGCTGCTTTTCCAAGTCTGTATAGTGTTTCTGAAATTTGCCTTTATCACGTTTCGCATTTCCCCTGCTTTTCATTCTCCTTTAAGAGAAAGAAGTTCTTTGTTCTACTTGGTTTTGATTCACCGTTCACCTCTGAACCTTTGATATTTATGCTACATCCTTTTGTTAGGAGTTGACACAGCACTTGAGATGGAGTACACAAACAGCCTGGCTGCCTTATAAGTGCCTGTTTAGGGACTTGAAGTGGGTATTTCTGGGAGGATTAAATCATACCATCAAAAAGCTCTTCAAATTAAGGTTATTGGAGCCAGATCACTCACTTAAATGGCAGAAAAATGTCAACTTCCTGTGTGTAGGAAAGAGACACTTCCGAACAATAAAATTATATTTACACAGAATTACAGAACCATTAAGGTTGGAAAAGATCTCTAAGATCGTCCAGTCCAACCCCAACCCAACAGCACCATGCCCGCTACCTTAGTGCCACATCCACACCGTTCTTGAACACCTCCAGGAACAGTGACTCCACCACCTGCCTGGGCAGCCTGTGCCAGTGCATCACACGCTTCCTAGTACCCAACCTCAACCTACCCTGGTGCAACTTGAGGCCATTCCCTCTCAACCTATCGCTGTTACTTGGAAGAAGAGGCCAACCCCTAAGACATCACAGCCTCCCTTCAGGTCATAGGGAGTGATAAGGTCTCCCCCAAGCCTCTTCTCCAGACTGAACAATCTCAGTTCCCTCTGCTGCCTCCTGTAAGACCTGCACTCCAGATCCTTCACCTTCTTCAGACACACTCCAGCACCTCAATGTCTTTATTGTAGTGAAGGGCCCAAAACTGAACACAGCACACGAGGCACTGTCTTACCAGAGCTGAGTGCAGAGGGACAATCACCTCCCTGCTCCTGCTGGCTGCACTATTTTCCCATCCAAGCTAGGATGCTGTTGGCCTTCTTGGACACCTGGGCACACTGCTGGCTCATGTTCAGCTCAGTGTCAACTCACACCTCCAGATCCTTTTCCTCCATGCAGCTTTCCAGCCACTCTACCCCAAGACTGTAGCATTGCATGGAGTTGGTGCAACTAAAATGCAAGACCTGGAACTCAGCCTGATTGAAGCAGATGCAATTGGCCACAACCCAGTGATCTAGCCTGTCCAGATCCCTCTGTAGAGCCTTCCTACCCTCAGGCACATGCAACAGTCTCTCCCAACTTGGTGTCATATGCAAACTTACTGAGGGTGCACTCAATCCTCTCATTCAGATCATCAATAAGGATATTAAACAGTACTGACCCCTGGGGAACACCACTCGTGACTGGCTGCCAGCTAGATTTAACTTCATTCACTACTGCTCTTTGGGCCTGGCCCTCTAGCCAGTTCTTTACCCAGCAAACAGTATACCTGTCCAAGCCATGGGCTGCTAGCTTCCCCAGGAGAATACTGTGGGAGACAGTGTCTATGAAGGTAAACAAGTACATTGGTGAGCAAAGTACAACCAAAGCCTGACCTCACTTTTTTGGGGGTTTTCAGTCTTAAACTTAAACAGTCTTAAACAATCTTAAACTTAATCCCAGATCTACAGGTTTTATTCTAGAAGTACAGTGTCCACACATGCTCATGTAAGAAAGAGCTTTCCAAAAACCCCAAATATTAACACTTAAAAGCAAATGAGCCATCGGAACAGACATTCTTTTAACCCACATACACATGTTGCCAGAGAAAATTTCTCTAAGCACAAGTTGCTTTTCCTGTACATTTGTACATTAAAAAGATAACCTAATAAAAAATTTCAGAGAGCCATTTCAGCAATCCAGTACAAAGACCTCCCCAAATACAGGAGCTGGACAATATAGAGACAAGTCACATGTACAAGCAAGTATGACCAACACTTGAGATTATTAAGACAAAGTAAAGTGGTTTCAAACTAAAGGCTTTAAATTAAATAGGGGAGGTTAAAAAAACTGAAGGTTTTAAACTAAAGGGGGTTTTAAAGTAAATGGTTTTAAACTAAAGGAGGGGAGAGTTAGATTAGACATCGGGGGAAGTTTTACACTGAGAGGGAGGCAAGGCACTGCCATGGGCCAGAGAAGCTGTGGGTGCCTTATCTCTGAAGGTGCTCAGGACCAGGCTGGATGGGTCCTGTGCAGCTGAGATGCTGGATGGCAGCCCTACCCATGGCAAGGAGTTGGAACTAAATGGTCTTTGAGGTCCCTTGCAACCCAATCCATTGTACAATTCTATTATACTAAGATTCTAACCTCTGCAGGCCATCTCACCTTCCTCTTTGCTGCATATTTTAACTGTACATTATGGCGAATTTTCTCAAGACGTTCTTCTCGCTTTTTCCTCTTGACCTGCTCTTCCTGAAACGAAGGGAAAATGAAAGAAGGATGAAGTCTATCTAGTCCTATAGAACAGGCATAATTACTTTCCTTTTACCTGGGAATAGAAAATAAAATAAAAATAATCCCACTTTGAAACAAAACTGTCAGCAGTCCCTTTGTCCTTACATAACTATGAATATTGCTACGTTGACAGCAACTATCCTATACTTTATGCAACTTACACAGGAATGCCTCATCCCTCTTAAGTGACACGGAGTGCCGTCAAAGGTGATGACCACCAAATCACCACCCATGATGTCACCTCACCCGTTCTGCCCCTCACACCTTTCTACACATGAGCATTTCTCAACCTTCAGTCTATGCACCAAATCCTGCTCTTCTTTCTTCTGCACAAACGCCGTGATCCAGTCCGGTTCCCCAGATGCATCCCTGCTGTTTGGACACATCGGCCCACCAGAAACCAGGGGCTGCTTCTCTTCCTGCCCGCTGCCTTCTGGAGCCAGAAGCCGTGCCTCCTCCTGCTGCTTCTTCTCCTCAAAGTCTCGGAGCCAGGAGAGGGCCCCGCAGATGAGGCTCAGTGACTTTCCCTGGTATTGGAAACAAAGAGGACAAGCCACACACGGCGTCACTGCTGTAACCAGCTCCTCCACGCAGGAGAGGCACCCGGCGGCGGTTCCAGCTGAGCGAGACCAGGCCAAGGCCGGGCACAGAGATACCGATGTGGCACCTTACGACCCCGCAAGCGGCACCTCTTCCCGCGCTTTGCCCCCACGGTTCCAAAACCGGCACCGCAGACGTGGCCAACACGCCTTCACAGGATCACAGAATCACCCGGGCTGGGAGGGACCTCAAGGATCATACAGTTCCAGCCCCCCTGCCTGGCAGGGCCACCAAACATACACATTTAGATCAGGTTGCCCAGGACCCCATCCAGCCTGGCCTTGAACACCTCCAAGGACGGGGCATCCACAACCTCCCTGGGCAGCCTATTCCAGCACCTAAGCACTCTCCTTGTAAAGAACTTCCCCCTAACATCCAACCTAAATCTTCCCTCCTTCAACTTGGATCCATTTCCCCTAGTCCTGCTATTGTCAGCCCTTTTGAAGAGTTTACACCCCTCCTGGGTGTAGGTTCCCTTCAGGAATTGAAAGGCTGCAATGAGGTCACCCCGCAGCCTTCTCTTCTCCAGGCTGAACAAGCCCAACTCCCTCAGCCTGTCCTCATAGGGGAGGTGCTCCAGTCCCCCGATCATCTTAGTCGCCCTTCTCTGGACCCTTTCCAAAATCTCTATGTCTTTCTTATACTGAGGGCTCCACACCTGAACACAGTACTCCAGATGGGGCCTCACAAGAGCCGAGTAGAGAGGGACAATCACCTCCCTATCCCTGCTGACCACCCCTCTCCTGATGGAGCCCAGGATCCCATTTGCCTTTCGAGCTGCCAGAGCGCACTGCTGGCTCATGTTAAGTCTCTCATCCACCAGGACCCCCAGGTCCTTCTCTGCCGAGCTGCTCTCAAGGACAACTCCTCCCAGCCTGTACAGGTGCCTGGGGTTCTTCCGGCCCAAGTGCAAAACCTTGCACTTTGCCGTGTTGAACCTCATTAGGTTCACCCGAGCCCAGCTTTCCAGCCTTGTAACGGGACCCCAGATTCCGTGCTCGTGCAGGGAACGAGCCCGGCCTGCCCCGCTCCCCCTCCCCAAGCACCGCGCTGCAAGCAGCCCCGTCACGGTGTCGAAACCCGTCACCCCCCTCCCCCACCCCCCTGCTCACCGTGCCCGTGGGGCTCTCGAAGATCCCGACCCGCCCGGCCTCCAGCGCAGCGTACAGCGCTGCCATGAACTGCTCCTGGATGCCGTACGGCGTGTAGGGGAACGGGAAGCTGGCCCGTCCCGGGCCGCTCACCGCCTGCGGGCACACGGACAGCCGTGAGCGGGACATCGGACAACCGCCCGCCTTCCCGCTCCCTCCCACAGCCCGCTCCCTGCCAGCCGCCAGCCCGCCGCCCACCTCCGCCGTCCCGCCATCCATTCCGGCCTCCCCGCTTCGAAATGAGCGCCGCGGGAGCCCCGCCCGCTTCCCGTGACGCTGAGAGAAGCGGAAGGTGCCCGGCGAGGCGGGTCCGGCGGCTGGGCTGATCCCGAGTGCAGGATTTCCCCTAACATCTCACTAAAGCCTCCCCTCTGTCGGTTTGAAGCCTGCACCCCTCGTCCTATCACCGCCGGGCTGCGTATTCGGCCCCCTCCTACTTGTAAGCTCTCCACAAGCACTGGAAAGCCGCAATAAGGTCTCCCCGGAGCCTTCTCTTCTCCGTTCCCATGTATGCACACGCAGTGACACAAAACAGCATCACACAGAGAAAAAGAAAGAAAGAAAAAAAAAAAGGTTTATTTAGGATGGAGACACAGCCCTCATAACAAAACACAGCAATACACAGGAGGTTTCTGTAACGCAGTCATCACCACAGTACTACGTGTAATATAAGAATTCCTAACTTAAAGCTCGAATTCCTAACTTCACACCGAGCTTTACACGTTACTAAAGCACAAGCAATAGGAAGCTGAAGAAGAGTTCCCTCACAAAAAGGACTATAAAATTGCAACCTGTCTCCTGACTACCAGCAGGAACCCATCACACATGCTAAGTATAACACACACATCTAGGGGGAACCCTTTTTTTTTCTTTTTTTTTGGTCAAACAAAGTAAGGCCACTGTTTTGCCCACGTTTTGTTGATGCCCCTAACAGGAAGGTGTTAGAAAACAAGGAGGACAAAGCTGTCCAACACCGTTAACAGGCAGTGTTCCAACAGGCTACGCTTGCACGTCCAAGTCTTCTGGGAACAGCTCCATCAGTTCTGCTTTACTCGGCCATTTTGTCACCCAGATGTTGCGTATGGAGGTAGGAATTCACCGTCCCATGTAGGATTTGGAACAGAGGATTGAAAAAACAGAATGGGTTGAGGTTTAGCTCCTCAGTTTTGGACTCAAGAAATTGGAAGTGCCTGCTCAAATACAGGGTCAATTCACCACGTTGATGGAAAATATGCGTTTCTAAGTCTATTGCAGTGCCTAACGAGCTGGAGTTTTGGATGAGAGCCAACTTGGACCTATTAGATTTGATTTTCACTCTGTTAAAAAGTTATTTTGAAAGCCCAATTCTTCTGCTTGTATTCTACTGCATACTCACAGTCCCCAAATTACACGGAACTCGGTCTTCCCTCAGCTCTCAGTACTCTTTCTAAACCATCAGTACGCAGTTCATAGGGTGAGCTCCCTGACCTCATAACTTAACATACCACTGGGGTTAAGCACCCAGCCCTGCTGCTAGAGCTGCTACGGTGTCTCCTTAGCCTTTCGCCACTGTAATTCTCAGTACCCATGTTTTTCATGTGCCCTCAGACACGATCAAATTCTGCTCTTGTTTCCTGCTCCTACCAACCCTATGGGAGAAGAGAGCAGGAAGAGAGAGTCCTCCTACCCACAGTACATTTATAAGGTTTCTTGGCCACATGGATTTTCAAATGTACTTTAAGTGTCGAGCTTTTCCGGAAGCTTTTCCCACACTCAGCGCACTCGTAGGGCTTGGATCCCGCATGGATCCTCAAGTGTGCACCCAAAGCTGAGCTATGCCGGAAAGTTTTCCCACATTCCTCACATTTGTAGGGTCTCTCCCCACGGTGGATCCTCAAGTGGACATTGAGCGCCGAGCTCCGACGGAAGCTGTCCCCACACTCCACGCAGATGTAGGGCCGCTCCTCCGCATGCGTGGTCTGGTGCTTGATGAGAGTGGGGTGGTCGCTGCATCGCCTGCCGCACTCAGAGCACTGGTAGGGGCCGGGCAAGAGGCTGCCATGATACAGGGGCAACACCTTTCCTCCGTGGATGCGGCGATGTGTGGTGAGTGCTGAGCTCTGGCTGAAGCTCTTCCCGCACACAGGGCATTTGTAGGGTTTTTCGCCTGTATGCGTCCGCATGTGGGTCACCAGCGAGGAGCTCTGGCGGAAGGTTTTCCCACATTCGGTGCACTCGTAAGGTTTCTCTCCTGTGTGGATCCTGTGATGCCGAATGATGGCTGAGCTGTCCCGAAAGCGTTTCCCACATACCTGGCACTTGTGGGGCTTCTCTCCGGTGTGGACCCTCCGGTGTATGATCAGGGAGGAGCGGTCGCTGAAGCTTTTCTCACACCGGGGGCAATGAAATGGTTTCTCTCCTTTGTGGCTTCTCTGATGGACGACGAGATGCGAGTTCTGGCTGAAGCTCTTCCCACACTCATTGCACTGGTAGTGTCTCTCTCCCGTGTGGGTCCGCTGGTGTCTGATCACGTTGGACCTCTGGCTGAAGGTCTTCTCACACTCGTTGCACTGGTAGGGCTTCTCGCCTGTGTGGATCCGCTGGTGTTTGATCAGGTCCGAGTTGCGGGTGAAACTCTTCCCACATTCAGAGCAGCTGAAGGGTTTCTCTGCCAGGTGGATCCTCTGGTGCTGGTTGAGATACGAGCTCCGGCTGAAGTTCTTCCCACATTCGGGACACTCGTAGGTTTTCTCTCCCACCTGCTGAATCCAAATGGTGCCGTTCCCACACACTGGAGGGTCTGGTCTGTCCCCAGCAAGGACCACCTTGCCAATGGGAGTGCCACCACCCTCGTGCTCCCATGCTGCCATGACAGAGGGAGCTCCCTTTTCCTGCCTCTTTACAAAAGACAGCTTCACCTCATTCTCCAGCTCCAGCTTGCAGTCTGGTCTTTCATCAGAGTCCTGGAGGGTATCTATAGAAGGCCTTCTGGAGGTGAACAGGTGCAAGTCAGCTCTCGCAGGCCTTTCCTGATGAGGTTGAGCCTTCTGTATGTCACCCATGGTCTGGCCACCTGCTGGGGTGAACAGAGGAACTAGCGATGAATAAGCCTCTCAGTTTCTCTTCCTGTTCTCTGTGAATCACTGCTGTTCTCCAGCATTCCCATGCTTAATCAAGGAAGGAAGCAGACAGCACCACAGAAACATTATCCCCTGCTAAGCAGAGTACTTTTCTTCTTTGCAGTCATAAACCTTTTCCTTACAAAGAAAACCAGACATATTCTGCAGCAAATTGTATCTAGATTTCGTCTACAGAACAGGCAGCTGAACATAATGATAAACTATTTTATTAATCAAGCATGGAAATGTACATTTAGACTGAAACATTTTGAGGCTCCTGGTTTTGTATTAGTGTGGAGAACACAACTGGGAAACGAATGCTAGCAGATTAGCTGGAGGGCACTGCTTACAGTGCCAGCATCATCATCGTGTGTGTGGGAGGTCAGAAGCTGAGCAGAATGCCGCAGGCTAAGCCCCTCAGGTTTTGAGTTGGCTGATCTGTTGATCTGGGAAGACAACACCACAATGGTTATACTGATGCCCGAAGTTCTGCTTATAACACTCAGGGCTGAAAAGCGTTCACAGTACAAATAAAACAATAGCACTGGCCCCCCAGCACAGACCCCAGGACAGCTGACTGATCAACAACACATTAAAAATATTGTCAGAGTAAAAGGAAGAAAAAGCCACATTGTGGTTATTTATGCCTTCTAACATTCCAAGTATAGATCTTTGCTGGAAAAAACAAGGTATTTGATTTAATTTCACATAAACTTCTCTTCAACGGGTCTTGGATTCCCCAGGACCATGTTTCACTTTTGCATACCCTGCCTGAAAATCTTCCTGAGAACAAAGTCTATGTAGTACAGGAGCTGATATGTAGGAGGAGTGTGAAGCATGCAGCACTACATAACCAGATTTTCAGCATTCACTCTTTTATTTCTCCCCCAGGCATGTGCTATTCAATTTCTCACCTTTTGAGCAGTACCTCCGCTGTTTCAGAGTTCAGTTCCTCCTGGACACAGGAGTGTTTCTCTTCACTCTATCCACAGGGTTAAAGAAAAGTCAGGGACAGCAGCTCCTGATCAGGGAGAGAAAACAGATGTAACAAATACCATCAGTTCTAGTAGCAATGTTGACACTGAGATTTAGGAAATGAAAGCATCCTAGGCCAGATATGAAATAGTGCTCAGAAACACAAGTCGGGGTCACTGATGTTTTGCCACACACACTGTGACACTGCTGGTGGGACCGCTCACACAGCAAAGGCAGGGTTGGCTGCACATACTACAGAGAGCTGCCTGTCAGCTTGCTGAGTTCTGTGCAGAAAACAGAGATGCCTGAAGCCGTTTTCTCCCTGTCAGCTTTCCTCCTAGTGTGTTAAATATGAACACAGTACAGTCCTGTTGAAGCAGAGGGAAAATGCTGCCTGCACGCATGCGCTGCCTTCTGCATCTGCCTGGAGTCTTCTTCATTGCTTCCATGGAGGAACATTTGCTCGGTGGCTCAGCCAGGCACGCACAGGGCTGAGAGAGGGATTTTGATCTGCTCACACATCAGCAGCAGCAATAGCAGACCACAGACAGAATTTCCCATCCTGTTCAGCAAAATGACACTGTGGCTGCCTCATTCCTGACAGAGCCCTGGGACACGGGGCTGGAGATGAGCTGAAAAATGCAGCTACACACATATGTGTGTGAACACTGACATCATTTGGATTGGGCAGTTTTGAGTGCCAACATACAAGGACTTCTTTACAGAGCAGAAGTACAGCGTATATGAGTGGGTTTTGTGGGATAGAAAATTAGGTCACCTATTTAGCTCTGTGCTGTGTTTGTGCAGCAGACTGAGGCATTTTAAGATGCTGAATTCTGAACAGCCAGAAAGATACAGGTTAGAGAAAGAAGATGCTTAAGAACTGCGCATGGGAATACTAGCTCTGCAATGGCACTGCATCATTTCAGTTACACGGCTTCACATCGTGCCACTGGAACATGGCAGGGAAGCTGAGCCCTCCCTCCCCACATATCCCCCTTCAACCTACAAGGCAGCAGGTAGGCCTGACCCTGCTGAGACATCCTGATGGTTTTAGGAGAGGAAAGCCACCTTTCTGCTTCAGTCCCTTTCTGCTAGCAGCTCCAAACATGTGGTCGGTATGCACCCCAAAATGGTGAGCACCTGTAGAAGGAAAAAGCAGATGCAGAAGAGAGCTTATTTTGTGCAGAGCTGGGAATATGGCAGAAAAGCATACTGCTGGATGACTGCCATAAAAAAGGTGGGAAGTCTGCAACACTACAGAGTACCCAGATGGGGACAAGGTGCTGGTCAGCCATGCCTGGACAGTGCCATGTCCTTAGGCAACATCGTGGCTGATGAGACATCAGTGAGACAAAGGAGGAGGGAGATGAGCTGCACTGAGCTCCTGACATGATGGGCAGAGGCCCAAAGGGACAGCCTCATGAAGGACACAGCTGGCACAGGGAGCCACCAAGACCCCAACCCTTGGTTAAGCAGTAATAGGGAGGATATACATCTGATACAAACCCAACAAACAGCCGCTGTTGGGTACACAGGGCAAGGGAACTGTGGGCGGGAGGAGGTGGGGGACAACGGAAGCAAGGGACAATAGAGCAAAGAACGAAGGTGTCTGTGACACCACACATCAGCACCAGAAAGGAGGGAAGCAAGCTGTGCTCCCCACTGCCTCTACCAGCACCCCTGGTACAAGAAGAAGGACACTGGCAGGTGATAGCCCAGATCAGGCAGCATGCATAGCACCATGTCAGTCATGCAGGTTCTCCTGGTTCTGATTGGTGAGTAGAAAATGTCTCCCCTTCAGGTCAGGGTGTGAGGAAGGATGGCTGACCTGGCTGCTCTTTGCCTCCTCACCCCTGGTGTACTCCAGTGTGGGCCCAGTGGAGGTGAGATGAAGAGAAAAGGGCAGCCCCCAAAAACATCAATACACAGATCTCAGATGCTTACAGTTTTGCCAGTCTTTATACACTGGAGCTGGTATGTTATTCATCAAGGAGAGACGGGGAGGGACTGCTGAACTGAGGGAGGAAGGACTTGGAGCTGGACACAGCTGGGCAGAGGCTGGAGCAGGGGTGGAGTCAGGAGATGCGACACAGCTTGGCATACAGACCAGAAATGAGAGCAGAGACTTGGGCTCAAACAACCAGCCAAGAAGGGAAGAAATGGCCAGATGAAGAGGTAGGAGAGGCAGAGGGGGATGTGAAAAGAGGACTTTGGTTAAAGGTGAACAGAAGGTGTTAAGAGTTGGAAGAAATGGACAGAAAAGCACAGCCTCCCAGCCTACATCCTAGTGGGAGGCTGTGGAGGAGTCCCTTATTTCCTGGTTTCCTCATTCCCCCACTTTCTGTAGATTTCCACAGTCACCTGGCTGTGTCTCATTCTCATCTAATACTGTTTCGCAGAAGGCTCAATAACCTCTATGGTCAATTCAGGGGAGAAAGTTACATGCTTTTATTTCATCATGCTGCATCTACAGGCACACAGATGTTAATAAGACAGCAGAGATGTTAACAAGATAGAAGCCATGTAGAAATGTTTAAGTTTGCCTTTAAAAAAAAAAGAAGACAAAGATTAACAGACTACTCCAGAGGTTGCAAAGTCGAAGAGAACGCTTACATCATCCCTAAATTGCATTCATTTTGCAACTCTTGATTTGTTCCTTCTGTGCACACAGCAACACAGCTCTTGCTTATCTTCTTTTCACATGAATTTTGGCTGCTTTAGTCCTGGGATGGACAATGCCTTTGCAGTGAGCAGCTGTTCAGTAAGCAGTCACTCTTACTGTTCTGTGCTTAATCTACGTGCAGATCCCGTACAAATGACTCTCTTCCTTGTGAACTTTCTATACGCTCTACATTCTAGTGCTTCACAGCTGTTAATTCATTTATAGTGATTTTGCAAATAGTAAAATGAGGGCAGAGGATTAAAGTTAAAAATACCTACTACTTTCAGAATGTCAGTTTGAGATGTTTCAGCCCTGTCTTCTCAGAGTAGATGCTACTGTAGCACACGCATTCAAAATACAGCACGTTCAGACTCCAAAGCTCTAAGAGACCTCAGCCTTCATACATATGGCAACCCACAACATAAGGAAAATCCCATCAACAACACACTGAGAAACCTGGCACTTGCCCAGCATCACACAGAAGCCTCTGTGGTATAGCCAGGTATAAAACCTACTTCTTAGCACAACACTCACAAAACTACCCTTCCTCTTCCAGCATCTTCCTGCTTCCTTCTTCCATACCCCTGTTGGAAATGAGGCAGATATCCTGAATGTAGCACAAGTCTATCTTACAATTTTACTTCCCCACGTGGGACAGATCAAGTCTCTACAATGAAGGGACACTGAAGTCCTAAGGAAAGAAGAGCAGCTTGCTGTGCACTTAAATAATGGATAGAAAGCATATGCATAAGGAGATGAAACTAAGATTGCACATGGCACTTTTATTTGGGCTCATCTAGCCTCCAAATGTTTGATTTCATCAGCTTTCATAATGTTCTTTACAGGGAAGAATTGGCGTTAAGTTTTGCACGTGGGTTCAGTGAACGCCTGGACCATTTTAAGGGCATATCCATACCTGTTGGGACACACTTCATCAATTCAAGAGGTCACACACTTAACAAAGAGAATTTGCAGATACAAAAGTCTCCACCTCCTCGCTCCAAGTCTGATAGCAAAGCTGCATTCTCAGTTCCAGCCATGACTTCCCAGACCTTCCTCCCAGTTCAGGATTTCAATCTCCAGAGATTTTGGTGAAGGCCTCAGTACTGTCCCCAGAATACCACAACCCTGTTAGCACGGGCAGAGCTGGTCCCCTCCATGCCTCAACCTCAGTTTTTACCCTCTCACAGCACTGTTCTGGACCTTGCATCCAGACAAGGCAACATAGGTTTGGACTCACCCTGACAGCTCTTCTGAGTGTGCCATAGTTAGCATTTCCTCCTTCTACCCCCCTGCATTTTATTTCTCACCAGTGCTGTCAGGCTGGGGCCGCTCTGCTGGCCCTTGGGTTGGAAAGGCTCAGCAACTGGGCACACCTCTCTCCAATGATGAGTACCGCCAGTTCTTCAGGTCCCTTCGGACCTCTCAACGTGCCAGCACCGCCTGCCACCTCCGCATGCTGTACGGCTGCCAGAACCCCGTGGTCCGGAGACTGGATGAGTATGAAAACCATGGAGTCATCCCAGAAGGTAAAGGCAACCACAACTGCCATGGGGAGGCAGATGGATAGGGGCCCTCAATTGCCAACTCTGCACTTCTGTGCTGGGAGGGGACTGCCACTTGGACAGGCAGTACTCCCAGGTGAGGAGAAGGCATCTATTTCTGAACCTTGTCTTACACCTGATGGCAGCCACACGTACTTAGCACCAACCTCTTCTCAGGGCTTCCGTGGCAGAGATGACCAGGAAGCAGTGGAATTTCTCCCAGGCACATGAGGTTTTCTAATGGAGAGATGTCTTTTAACAGTGAGATTATTGCTGAAGGTTGGTGGGACCTCAGTACTGCAGTTTACCACCAAGTACATGTTTTATTTGCATTTTTCTAGGACCCATATGCTCTGAACTGCCAGAAACTTCTTTCTTCCCCAACTTCTGTGCATTTGCTTTTTATCGCTGCACTACAAAAAGGTATTTCATTAAGGTGAGTTATTTAACTATTTCCTGATGACCTGGTGTATTGTGCTCTGGGCACTGATGCAATGAATGTGAAATGAGGAAGTGCAAAAAAGAGGCTATAGACAGGGAAGGTAGAGGAGAGCTGAGGGCAGCCCACTTGTCGGGGGCATCCACACTAAGCTGACCAGTCTACACAGGTGGTACCTGCAACCACCTGCCAAAAAGGAGACATTGGGGAAGGTATTCTTGAAGAAAACGAACCTGAGAGCCACCTCTGTCCTTATGTCCAGCTCTCATTCCCAAGCAAGGTGAGATAACAAAGCTACTGCAGGAGAAAGGGTGAGTTGTGCAGTCTTCACAGGAAGATAACTGGGAGTCACAAAAGGACACTTACAGGGAGACAGGATCAGGAAAGCAGAAGGTTTCTTTCCTTCCTTGGGCTTAAGGGAGCCCATCTTGGCAGGGAATAGGAAGAATGGGACAGCACTGTAAGTGCCAATGCCACAGTGCAGGGCAAGGGCAAGGCACCTGTTCCTCAGGCCCACCACCTCTAGAGGAATGTTTTTCTCCTTCACAGAGGACTGCATGCCCAGGAGAGCAAAAGACCAACCTGGGCAGCACACAAACTTTCAACAACATGGCCCTGAGCAGCGATGCAGCATTATCTACTATCTTCAGTCCCCAGCCCATTTTTCCCACCTCTCCTGCGACCACCCAGCCATCCAGCTCCAGCCCCAGCACGGAAGGAGCTGACATCTCCAGCTTCTCACCTGATGGCATGCCACTGCACGGGAACATGCAGCCCTCCACCTCACATCCCACAGAGGTGACAGTCAGCAGCCAGCAGCAGGGACAGCGGCCTGCCACCGACATTGAGGATCTCTTCCTGAGGCTGCAGGACAGGCACGTGCAGAGCTTGCTTCGCACAATGCAGCAGCTGCTGACCATGGGAAAGGCGGTGATGGAGAAAGAGCTGCAGGCTGCTGCCCTGAAGCTGCTGGTGGCCCTGAACAACACAAGTGTGTCTCAGGGGCCAAACAGCACTGACACAGAGCATGGAAGAAAAAAGTGATCAGCAAAAGGGATGAGCCACTGCGGCTCAGAGGGGATGTATGGGAACAGAGAAAGTAGAATCCTCCTTCCCAGGCCTGAGGCACCATCGAGGTTGCAGCACTTCCTTGGGCCAAGGGTGAGAACTAGGGAAAGAAGGACACTTCTGAGGGTGGGGGAAAACTCAGGCCCAGGATTCAAAGATAAAGATGTTGTCTTCTCAAAAATAATTGTCTCAAAGATGCATTGTTCTTTCCTACACAAACTGTTCATCCACTACTGCTTGGTCTGAACATCTCTATCCTCAAACAGGGCAAGATGTAAAGAGGTAACACTTTTCCTAGGTGGGGTTGTACCACTGCCATCACTAGCTCTCCTCTGCAAAGAGCTGGAGTTTGTTATCTCCTTCAGTGATTGCACAGTAGAATGCTGGCCTTTCTTCACCAAGGAGAGGTGTTTCTGCTCAGAAGCATGAAGGGACTAATCTTCTTTAGACATCTGTGTGAATAAACACACACGCAGACACAAGGACAGCTCTACCTGCAGAAGGCCTATCCCCCTGCACAAGAACTGCCTGTCCAGCATTCTATTGCACCGGTGTTGGCACATGGTTTGTGGCTACTTCTGAACCAGACGCTATAACATATGTGATAAACATTCCTGTTAAGGAACTCCTCTTGCCTCTCAAAAAGTAAGGAGTAGAGTCTCATTCATGGGAACTCTGGCTGTAGTGCTGCTCCTTTTACAAACGCCAGCCATACGGGTAAGACCATATGAAGCCACCTGTGCTAGCAGGGTGGAAGCTCTCCGGGGACCAGACAAGGTTTTCTGCACCTCTGCTCACTCCAAGTTCAGAGCTGCCTCGAAGCCGCTCAGAACTCGAGCAGTCAGCTTTGTTGGAAATATCCAAATAATTTTCTAGGACAGTATCTCTGATAAAGCAGATTTCATTCACAATTGCAATGGCGGGCCTCCTGTAAGCAGGAGTGCACGCAGAAACAGCATTACATCTTTTATTCCCTATTCCCCGACGCTCATCTCTTTCTCCCCTAGTTTCTCATCGGCTGAGTACTGCAGGTTCACAATCTTTTCGACGCTTCACTAAACATGGAAACCCTGGCCAAACATAAATGTTTGCTGCCTAAGCGTAAATCTGTAGTTAATTAATTAACTTATTCTACACTTGATCATTATTTTGCGGATACCTGCTTGTCTTCCCTTCCCCACAGATAAGCTCGGGAGGAAGACAGAGGGGAGTATCTTGGTGCCTGCCTGTCACATCCCAACCTTCTCACAGAATGAGACAGCCTGGCCTTGAGTAGAGGCCCTTGGTTCTTTGATGTTTGCTAAATCTGTTTTTCTTTTGCTGGGAGTTTCTTATCCTAACAGAACAACTCAACATTACGTCTTCTAATCCCTAACACTGTACTCGCATTGTTTGGAACATTTAACAACTATTACAGTTTGGCAACAAAGAATTAATCACATAACTCAGTAATAGTGTTTCTAAAACATGCCGCTAACATATACAGTGTTTTTACTTTTTGATCAGCTACCCCTAAGGATAAGTTACAGAATGCGTCGTGTTCTACTTCTTCAAACCAATTGCTCTTTCTAATATCAGATGCAGAAACGACATTCCATTCCCACAGCTTCATCTCTCAAGACAGCGCTGTTAAACAAGAACCCCTGCGCACCTTATCCCACACGGGCTTTGTGTGACCTCTCCCTCTGTGCGGAGAGAGGAACAGGGACGCACCGCACCGGGCACGCTGCCCCTTCAGGGCGGGGATGGCTGCGCTCCCTTCACCCTGCCTGAATAACACAGACACGGCTGGGTAACGTACAGAACATCCGCATACAGCGGAGCAAGCCCTTAGCAGAGCTCCCTCCTCTCACACCCTCCGGCGGCCCCGGGAAATGGAACCGCTTTCAAAGCCCATAGAGGTCACAAGCGGGACCGCCAAGCGCAGCGGCAGCCCGCTCTGCCCCACGCAGCGCACGCTGTTGCCGAGGCACCGTGGCTGCGGCACGACAACCGCCGGCACCAGCACCGAGGCTGCGCTCACCTCCCCCCCCCGCTGCTGGCCGGCAGCCCACGCGTGGGCGGTCACGCCTTTCTGTTCCGGATTTAGAGATCGCAGCGCTAATTCCCTCCTCCCTCCGCCGGCTCTGACCGGGACGGAGGCAGCCGCGGGGCCGCCCTTTATGCCCGCGGCCGGTAGCAAGCTCCGCTCCCGCCGCTCCCCCGCCGCCCCTCTCCCGGCGCCCCCCGGCAGCGCCCCGTTGCGTCTAAGCGGGCGCGGCCCGGACCCGCGTGCAGCTCCCCCCGGCGCCGCCCGCCGTTGCGGCGGCGCGACCGGACTTACCGCGGCGGGGCCATGTGCGCGGCGATGCTGCCGGCGCCGGGCGGTGCGGAGGGGCCGCCGGGCGAGGGGCGGCGCGGAGCGGCGCTGCTGTTAACCCGTGTGCGCCGGGGCGGGGGAGCGGAGGCCGCCCGCGCACCTGCGGCGACCGCGGGAGGAGGCACCGAGGAGACGGCCTGGGGGCTTCCCGTTGTCCGCGTTCCTCGCCGCGTCTGTGCGTTACTGTGCCCTGTTAAAGCCCGACTGCTTGCTGTCCTCTTGGTGACAGCACGGTACGCCTTCTTTCACAGACTCACACAATGGCTTGGGTTAGAAGGGATCTTAAAACCCACGCAGCCCCAGTCACTGCCACCCAGCAGCTCAGCCTACCCAGGGCCCCATCCAGCCCGTCCCTGAATGCCTCCAGGGTCGGGGCATCTACAGCTTCTGTGGGAAGCCCGTGCCAAGGCCTCACTGCCCTCTATGTAAAGAATTTCTGCCTGACGCCTTACCTAAATCTCTGTCTTTTCGTTAGTCAGTCAGTGGTAACTTACCCCCGAGGAAGACAAGAAGCTTTAGCAAAGCTCAGAGCGGCCGCCCTTCTGCCAAGGGAGGACTTTGCACACACAGCACATTCCTGTGAGCCTTGCTCTGGCCCCACCAGCCTGGTGTGAAGAAGGCACCTCTCCCTTGCACACCTTTCCCTAGCACTTTGTCCTCTGTCTCCCAGGAACGCGCCTCAGTGAGCACGCTGTGTCTCACCATTTACAGCCTAGCTGAGATGTCACTGGGATTTCCAAAGTAGTACCTGAGCGTTAGCTAAATGCCCTTGATCAGCTTAAACACCACTCAGAATACCCTGATTTTATAGAATCATAGAATCATTTGAGTTGATAACGGAAGGGACCCTTAAAGGCCATCTGGTTCAACCCCCCTGCAGTGAATAGGGACACCCGCAGGTAGGTCAGGTTGCTCAGCCCTGTCCAGCCTGACCTTCGGTATCTCCAGGGATGGGGCATCCACCACCTCTCTGGGCAAATTGCTCCAGTGCCTCACCACCCTGATTATATTAACTTATTCCTTACTTCCAATCTGAATCTCCCCACTTTTAGTTTGAAACCATTTCCTCTTGTCTTGTCACAACAGACCATGCTAAATATTCTGTCCTTTCTTTATTACAGCCCCCCTTCAGAAACTGAAAGGCCATGCTCAGGTCTCCTTGAAGCCTTCTCCAGGCTGAAATGTCCCAGCTCTCAGCCTGTCCTTGTAGAGGAGCTATTCCATCCTTGGTATCATTTTTGTGGCCCTCCTCCAGATGTGCTTCAACTGGTCCACATCTCTCCTGTGCTGAGGACTCCATACCTGGACACTGTTCTCTAGGTGAGGTCTCACCAGTGCAAAGCAGAGGGGCAGGATCACCTCCTTGCTCTGTTTTTGATATAACCTGGGATACAGTTGGCTTTCTGGACTGTGAGAGCACACTGCTGGCTCATGTCCAGCTTGCCATCCACAAACACGCCCAAGCTCTTTCTGGGACACTGCTCCTACTCTGTAATAAGGAGATTTTGCTGTGTGATTGGGCAGAAGTCATCTCCACACTTTTCCAGTCCTGATGGCAATCCCACAGTAGGACGGCACCAGGCCCAACGCAGCATGGCCCAAGCAGGCAGCTCTCACACCGTCTCACAGCAGTGCTTGCCAGTTCCCTTGCTGCTGGCAGCTGCATGTAGCAGGTAGAGTTTCCATCCTCTGTGAATTCAGCAACAGCTGCCGTTGCACTTTTTCAAAGTGCCATTTACGGAACATTAAGCTTTTGCAGAGGTTTATGCATCTCTACTTTCTGTAACTCCTTTCTCAGTACTGTGACACCTGTGGACAAAACCAGCAGAGCTTGCCATCAGACAACAACAAATGGCTTTTCCAAGCCATATTACCTCTCCTTCCTCCTACCTTTATCACAAATCAAGTCTTACAATGTTTTTTTCTGAAATTGAGGGCAAGAGCTATTAATTCTAGAGAACAGTGTCACACATCAGCTGCCACTGGTTTTCTCTGCCTGAAGGTCAGTAGCAACAGCAACTGTATCATATTATGTGGTAAGGGGGAGAAAAGGGCACATTAAACATTACATTTTAAATACGAACTAGAACTGAGGAAGAAGGCTGACAAGCCTTACCATGCTTCTTCCTGACTGTACAAATATGTCATAGAATCATAGAATGGTTCCAAGTGGGAAGAGACCCATAAGGACAGAGTCCAAATCTTGGCTCCACGCAGCACCATCATCTAAAATCCAACCCTGTGTCTGAGAGCAGCGTCCCAATGCCCCTTGAGCTCCAGCACTCAGGGCCGTGCCCACCGCCCTGTGGTGCAGCCCCTGTCCCTCACCCCCACTGCCCTCCCCTGACACAGCTCCATGCCGTTCCCTGTCGCTGTCACACAGAGCAGAGCTCAGCGCTGCCCTCCGCTCCCTGTGAGGAGCTGCAGCCGCCATCAGGCCTCCCCTTTGCTCCCCTGCTCTGGGCTGAGCAGATCCAGGGGTCTCCTCACACACCTTGACCTCCAGACCCTTCTCTGTCTTTGTAGCCCTCCTTTGGACACTATCTCCTCAGACTGTAATGCACAGATGCTCATCAGTACATGTTCTCACCCCTCTTTTTTTCTTTCCCCCAAACTCAGCAGTAATAGTCACTATTTCCTAGTTTGCTTGGTTTTGCAGTCTCACAGATCCTAAGAGTACCGTCCTTCATTCAAGGATTCAAGTCTTCAAAAAATCTTTGTTAATTAAGAGAAAAAAAAATAAGTCCAGCCTACCTTAAGTATCCTGAAAACCCAAACGTGAAAACAGAATCAACAATTCCGTGAATCCAAGTTAATTAGCATTTTATGCTTAGTATTTTGCAACTACTTGAGTTTTTCAAAGCTCACTAGAATGGAGCCAATTATTCCAGCTCCTTCTGAAATGAATGTTTTTGTGCCTCAAGTTGGCTACAGGTGGCTGGAAATCTTAATTACTTCTTTGCCCATTAGCAATAATCTTACAAAACAGACAACATCTGACTTTGTTGTTCACAGGGATGTTGCTTTAGAGATTTTCAGAAAACTAAGAAATCTGTAGATGTATCCATAAGGAGTTCTGTTTTCTTTGCAGGTAACTTTCAAAGAAAACAGAGCACTCAAATATTCTGAAAGGCACAGTAAAAAGTTTCTCAGAGACATTTGTTTGCCCCTACTGCAATGGGTTCAGGACTGGAAGAAAGTCAGGTTTATTTTTCCATAAGCATAAAAAGCCAAGCTTGTTTTTCCTCACTTCCATGTGTACAGATGAGGAGTCTCATTATTTTCGCAAGTAGTAGGAAAGTAAATCTCTGACTTAGCTATGAGGCATTCAAAGTCTCTGGTTATTCAGGTGTCAGCAGCCAAGGGCAGCAGTTGCTCCAGATCACCAAGATGCACAGCATGGAAGTGATGCAACAGGAAGAAGATGGTGCTGAAAAAATAAAAATACCTTACAAACAGTCCACAAGCTGGCAGGGCAGGAATCCTAGAGCTCCAAATGGCAGTGAAGCGAGTGCCTTCATCCCTGGAACATCACCACTTCAAAGAAAGGGTGAGGTGGTACAAGATGGGACAGATTGTTGGATGCTCTGCTGTATGCTTTGTATGCGACACAACAAGCACCCTATTTATCCCCATGTTGCTCTATGGCCACGGAGTTCATCAGGCAGTAATATCAATGGTATTCTCCAAGCGTATTTCCTGGAAAGCCTGATACAAAGGGACATCATTTCTTTTCTCCAAAGTGAAGTAAGATCTGAAAGTGCTGTTGAAGTATCACCAGATTCAGTACACACCTGGCACTCAGTGTTTTGGCAGTGGGTGTTCCCATGAGATTCCCTTGCCCCCACAACAATAAAAGCTCATCCCTTCCGACCTGAGCATCACTTCTGCATGAGCTTCTTTAATGGTGGTGCATGAGAACTGTGGCTATAAACAAAGCCACCATTCAGCCACAGCCAAAGATGAGACATCATAATCAGACTAAATTTGAATGTTTTCCTAGCATTACAGAAAGCACAGTCTTTGTGAAGACTTTTGTACCATAACACCTTGCCACAGAATCCAGAACACTGATGCTCTTACCACGATGACACACCTGTGCTGTACACAACCCAGCCCAATCCAGAGGCTGCCCATGGACAAGCCCCGTGCCTCTGGCTTCAGCAGCCTCAGGAGGGCCTTCTCTTCTCCAGAGAGCCGGCTTGGGCTACTGAGGCCAGAGAAGAAAAAGGCCAGTCAACCCCAGTTCTTCTCAAGTCTGATCCTCTCAGGCTCATTCTCACCTTAATCCTCTTAATAATAGCATGTGTTACATCTCCTTTTTTTTTCCTTTTCTTTTGCTGTCATCATTCTTACAAAAAAAAAAAAAAAAAAAAAAAGGCATTAGCTGTCTTAAAAGCAGACAAAATGCTTTCCAGGAACTTCTACTTATTCTGCTCAACCTCAGTGTCTTTTCAGACTCTACATCTGATTTTTGAGTGGTGCTGTGTGGAGCCAGGATTTGGACTCAATTATCCTTATGGGTTCCTTCCAACTCAAGATATTCTATGATTCTATGATCTGCAGGCTTCATCTCCATATTGTTCTTCTCTTCCCAGAGCCTCTCCTTGGGGAGTATGCATTCCAAAGTGCCAGAAGTGACCTCCGTGGCAGGCAGAGCCCTGAGTCCATGAAGCTTCACCCACACAGACCGCCTCTCCCTGCACTTTAGTATCCTTGTTCCCCATTAAATAGTGTGACTCTTGCATAGCTTCATCTGTATTTATAGGCACCAAGATTAGCCCTATTCTAGAAAGTCTGCTTCTCAGCCACCTCTTGAAATAAAGGGAGATTGACCATGTTTTAAGGGCAATCTCTTAAGCTCAGCAGCAGAAGGATCTCTTTCAGACCCAGTAGCTTTTTACAGAAATCTTAAATATTTTGGTTCCATTTTTCAGTAGTCTTTTCAGTATGGGATATGTAGGATTAGAAGTCAGAGACTGGAATCCTCCTCGTCAGCCCTTGCAAATGGTTGGAAATCCTGGCCTGAGATGCAGCTCTTTGCTCAGCCCGCTGCTGCCTGGCACAGCAGATGTGCTAATGCTACATTCCCTATAGTACTGTTATGGGGATATGCAAATAATGATGCAATGGCACAGTGTAGTCTCTGC
The DNA here is from genome assembly GCA_035772895.1 of Perdix hodgsoniae. Lineage (NCBI taxonomy): Eukaryota > Metazoa > Chordata > Aves > Galliformes > Phasianidae > Perdix > Perdix hodgsoniae. The sequence goes on along the minus strand of JAPSGF010000038.1, from coordinate 5,105,601 downwards.
CAGAAAAACAGTGTGTAAATGTATCAAACCATGGCAGTTATTCACCCTGATCTAGCAGCATTAATTCTTTTCTAGGTTGGTAGTTTGAACAAACAGCTCATTCTTAGATTATTTTTTCTAAAACTTGAGTCTTTTAGGAGGCTGCTGCACGTACATAACCTATGCTTTCCATTTACATTGCTCTATACCCACATGAGCCTGTTGAATTCTCCAAAGAATATCGGATTGCAATGCACTTTGCTAAGCCATTCTGTTCCCTCCAAAGACCAGGCCATTCTTCACAGCAAACTCCAGTCTGAATTGGTAATGTGAGCTTGCTGTGTAATTCCCCGACTACTTTACAGTGACAGTCTTAATGCCTTTTTATAATCTCTCATCTTTTACTGTGCCTCTGCAAATTTATTCCATATTTCTGAGAGCAAGCAATTCCCTTTTTTCATATTTATATGCATTATATTTCTGGGTTTCTTTATCTTGTGTAAGTCATGTTTTCAAACCTAATACTGGCTCTTTTTTTTTCTTTCCCAGCAGCTGTAACAAACTAAATGTATGACAAAGAATATAAGAGCAGGGCAAATATGCATCTGTGCCTGACTTGCTAGCACTGCTCCTCCAAGGGAGCAAAGTCATTTTCCCCACAACATTTTCTAAGTGGCTTTGCGGGTTTATAGTATAACTTGCATAAGCTGCTGTTGTTAACAGCACAATTATTTGAAACATAGGCATTATTGTGGCTGGGAGAAAGATTTAACCTCGTGTCCTGCTTATGAGGAGGACCTCGTGTCCTGCTTATGAGGAGGACCATCCTAGAAGCACTTTCCATCAGGAATTCTGTGGATTTTTAAAGATTTAAAAGATATTCTCAATCTGAACTTTTATCCAGTTGGGTGGTTAAACCAGCAGTTAGGCTCTTGTTCCTAGAATACTTAATTTAGTCTCCTGTATAGCTTGGTGACATTAATTATTTCACTGCCTTGGAACTAATCCACATGTCCAAGCAGTTTGCAGATATATTTTATAACACATCCCCTATGAATTCCCAAGAACAAAGTGGAATGAATCATTTATTTTCTCACTAACATGTTAGCTGTGCCTATCAACAAGTCTCTGTTCACCCATCAAATCCAAGATGAACAGATACTTAGGCAGGAACTAAAACTGCCCTGAACGCACAAGTAGAGATTCAAAGGCTATTGTATGGTTGTAAATATGTTGTATGGTTTACCCAGGTATTTGATGTCTGGTTGTCTCTCAACAGTCTCCAAACTGACAGGTTCAGTAAGTCCCACCTATGTAACTGAAGACTGCTGTGGTTTCATGTTCCTGATAGTGCAAGCATAAGGCCAGATTTTCCTTTTCCATGTCAACATCAAATGTGAAATCCACCTTTTTTCTTTCACTTTGGTAACTATGACATAATTTCATGCGTCACATTTGCAAGCACCTCCTCCACTGGGTTTCTAAAGTGAGCCTTGGTATGAATTCTTCTGGTAGTTTCCAATTGCAATCCAAATTTTTGCTTTTGCACAACAAGACACAACTGGATATCAGAGACCTGCTAGGGACCAGATGGATCCCAGGCTGTGACTGTACTACTCAAGGATTATGTAAAGCAAAACCTATTGGTTCCTTAGGGAGCTCCCTACAACTTTTTCTCTGAGTTGGGACGCAAGCTAACTCTGCACTGTTTAAAGGCAATGATGGCAGGATTCCTTACCAGAACAAAGATTTTCCTACAATAGTGAGAAATTGTCTTGTTAAGACTTTCAGTACGGTTTACTCCAATTTTATTGAGCTAGATCTTAAACTGTTAGTATGATGATTTTCTCTACTTTTACTATAGATCTTTTCAAATGTAGTAGAGGAATTAAGGTTTCTGCTGGGACCATGCAGTCACAGAAGGCTTACATTACTATTCATTCAATTATTGCAATTATTTTAGTATTGAGTATTACAGGAAGTTTAATAAGGTCCTCCATATCTCCTACACAAGCATTGCTGGGAGCATTGCAGATTATTTCACATGCATAATACAAGACGCCTTTTCCTCCACACATGAAGTGTTTTCCTAGCACATAGCACTGTCATTCCTTTACCGAGTATCTTATTACTTGAAGCATTACTTGATAGTCTGGAATGTAAAATTTAAGAGTTTTTTTCAAAGTTGTAGGTATGTTTGTAGTCTTTCATAACAGTTTATGATCTTAAACCAGAAAAAAAATGACACGTAGACTGAAGCAAAAAATACCGTGGCAGGAGTACAATGTTCTGATTCTTATTTGTATATACCAGAGCAGTCTCATTTTCCTGTAATAGTTATCCAATGGACTATCTACAATGGTTTACTGCCTGCTGGGTAATGGTTCCTTTCTAATCAATTTTAGATTATTTTTCTCCATATTTACTCATATCTTCTTTCACAGCCCTTTTAAACCAAAATCAATTTCACTTTTGCCTCAGTCATCCTGGCTGTGGGTGGATAGACTCTTGAAATTCATTCCTGGAATCCCACTTAGAGCCTGTGCCATAATTTATCTTGGTCCTAAACACACATACACCACACATTCAGCTTGTCGGAGAGCCTGGCCAAGGCATGTCGTCACCATCTGTGATTCAGTTCACAGTTGCTACACAGAATCCTTAGAATTGGAAGGGACCTCTGAAGGCCACCTAGCCCAACTCCCCTGAAATGAACAGGGACACCACAGCTAGATCAAGTTGCCTAGGGCCTGATCCAGCCTTGCCTTGAAAATCTCCAGGGATGGGGCATCATTGCAAACAACTCTGGGGCTCAGTTCTGTGTTTCTAAGCAGCCTGAGTCTGCATTCACACACAACATGATAAGCCCATCCCCTAGTGCTTTTCCAGTATCTTACTATGACCCAAATTAAATTGTTCCTACTCTTCCTTTGCACAGGAGCAATGAAAGGTGGGGAGAAATCCTTTCATGCAGTATTGCCATAGGGTCCACTTTGACATTATGGAGCCATGTGCTTTCCAAAGAGACAACTTCTACCAAAATTCCTGGGGCCGACACTTCTTGCAGCAACACCCAACAAGAAGGAAAACCACAAAACAAAACACAGGCTATGGGGAAAGGGTCAACACAAAGGCAAGTACTCCTCCTCATGCAGTGAGGACATCTCCAAACCTTCTGGAAGTGTGTGTGTGTCTATCACTGAATCCTAGTGAAGTGCTGAGGTAACAAATACACATGCAGGCTCTAACCTATGGACTCACAGTTGTGTGGAGCAGTGACATATGACATTTGCACGAGCTGCACCCATGTAGGACCAGTGGTGATTTTTGAGAGTCAAGTCTTTAGATGGAGCAGAAAGAAAACCTAAGTTTTCCTAAAGATTGGTAGCTCCTGGATGTCTCAGTGCTGGAATTCCTCCCAACTGAAAGCTGCTTTCTTCTCTGTGGTAGGGAATTTAAAAGAAATAACTTCACTGTGAGTGAAAAGATTGCTGTTGTAAAGAAATATAAAAGAGGGAGTCTAGACTCCAATGGCAGTGCAGAGAGAGACAGATTTCACATAATAGATAGGGAGAAACAGAGAGGGGAAAAAAAAAAACAGATCTTCGGAGATCTGAAAAAGGTAGTAGAAGAAATATTTTTCATGTGTATGCAGGTAAATCCTACTCTTTTCCTCCATAAGCAACTTACTGTAATGAATTATGGGGAATGGCTAATAAGACTTAGAAGTACAGATAAGTTGATATTCTCTGTTGTTTCTTCTGGCCAGCCATAAAGATGTCTGCGCCCTGAGATAACAGATAAGTGAATTGGCTTAATGGTGAGAAAAGATTTAATCTTGACTTTCCATCTAAGCACCATTTTGGCAAGAGAATGGAAGAAGCTCAAAAGCTTATTGGTACTTAGTGTGCCTCAGAGGTCACACTGCCTTTGTTTGGGTAGGGAATAATGAAGCAAGAACACTGCAGTTGTAAGTTGTGATCCCTAAAACTCAGCTTGACAGCAGCCACTTTCAAGAAAACCAGTAATCCATTCAGACTGGGAGCAGTATGGATATGCTGGTATCTCTTTGGAATGGTGTTTCCCAAACTTTCTAGGCACACATCTGCTCTCAGCTTTCTTGGTTCATCTGCCTTCAAGGGATCTCCTTCAATGTTCACACCATGGTTAGACTTCCAATGGAATTTGAATATGCCCCTTAACATTACTAAATCAAGATCATGTCATTTTATTACTTAAGTTTTATGGTTGCTATTTTTTTCAATGGAAATTTAAAACTTATCTATGAGAAGAGTGCTGTGCAGATGAGGGAAGCATAGAAAAAATTCTTTTCTTCAAAGTATGATTCAGTAATGAATTTGCATGTACAAAACTGGAGAGATTGGCTCTCAGAAGAGTTGTTCAGTGCTTGTTTAGACAGTATATTTTGAAGCAGCCAGTAGGTTTCCATTAAAAAAGAAGTATGATGCGGAGAGAGAAGCTCGGGTTAGTGGTACTCAGGTGGATACCTGTTTACTTAAACATCTTTTCATCTTACAGGTCTTATAGTAGAAGGACCATGTTTAAAAATAAGAGCAACTTATTTGAGTGTAGTGCCCAGTGTGAGGAAAAGATCCTGTTTGAAATCTTAAAATTTAATGTCTCTGCAAAATTTCTTTTTTGAATGGTTGGATGTCATCTTCCTCCTAAGGGAAAGGAAGAGGGGAGAGGGAGAGAAGAGGGAGAGAAGAGGGAGAGAAGAGGGAGAGAAGAGGGAGAGAAGAGGGAGAGAAGAGGGAGAGAAGAGGGAGA